>APFE031007558.1:0-13893 GCA_000404065.3 Pinus taeda | reverse complement strand
TGCAAGATTTGAGGTTAAAATCATAGCATGAGGGCTTACATCCATCACCAACCACAAAAATGATGTGTAAAGAGCCTACCTTGAACAAATTTGATGACTTGGAGGAAGATTGGGCAATTGTTTTGAAGTTTGCAGCAAGACAGCTCAACAGGTCTTGCAGGCCGCTCAACGGGTCTCACACTGCCCAACGGGTCTCGCCCATTGTATTTTTGCACTGTGGAGGGGTACTAGACAGGTCTCGCACCGCCCAACGGGTCGCACAGACCTCTCAACAGGTCTCGCACTGCTCTGCTGCCCGAAATCACTGCAATTCCGCTCCTTTCGCCTATCACTCTCTCAAACCCTCTCTTGCAAGCTTTCAAATGCACAATGAGAGTGAAAGGAGGGTACATATCTTTTATAAACTTCATTTGAAAAAAAATTCATCCATAAACCCACTTTATAAGGTTTCCTTTTGACACTTTTTAAAAACACTGATTTTGGTTTCCTTTATCTTGAATTTGACTTTTTGAGTGCTTTGACTTGATTCCTTTTGCAGGTAGATCATCTGAAGGACCTTGGCAAGGGGACCAGGGTTGCAGTTTGTCTGTTTGAAGACTTTGAAATTTCATCACTTATTTACAAAATTGAGAAAATGACCTTGGGCTTTAAAAACAGAGTTTTTAAATCCAAGGTAAAATTGACTATACAAGATAAAAATATCGAAGAAACATGTTAACAAACCTGCCTCTGGCTTGCTGAGTACTCATGGATTTTCAGAGACATGAACTTGCAGAGACAAATGACCAAAACCCTAGACCTAGGACTTTGACAATAAAAAACATCAAGAAAATTTTGACAAACTTTAATAACTGATATGACCTGATCCAGCAAAGCCAAGAGGGGCATAAAGACCAGCTCCTCCATCAGGGTTATGGCATGCCTAACGGGATGCAAAATTTGACACTAATGAGACACCTACTAATGCAAATGCAAAGAGATTTTTGATCACTGATGGAGGGCTTTCAAGACCGACACTAACATTGGCTCCAATGGGGATGGTAGCTCCTTGGAGGTGCCAAGAACCTTAGACCTCTGGGAGAGAAGACTAGTACCTTATCTATTGGGCAATGGAGTCAATTTATTCACATGTGACCAAATTTTAAAACAACTTTATTTGACTTGGACAATTTACTAAAATCCTAGACTAACTTTGACACTAACTCACTTACTCTATGCAGAAAATGAAATGACTGAAACAACTTGTAAAACTCACACCAACTAACCACCATTTTCAGAATTATAGCCTTCACCATGGGCCCCAAACTGAAGATGAGAGATCAGTTTCACACTTGCTGCAGAATGAAAATAAAATGGTACTTACAATGAGAGTGAATAGAGCAGAAAAATGCTCAAGCATGATACTTTTTGAGCAGGCGGTCATTCACCGACCCACCAAGACATTCCTCACCGTTCATTTCTTTAAGAAGAAAAGCATTTGGACCATGGTATGCTGCAATTTTGTAAGGACCTTTCCATAAGTTGTCAAATTTTTCGTGTTTCCCTTTGTCTTCATTGCGGGCATCCCATCTCAACACAATATCATCAATCTGAAAATCATTAGCTTTGGCCTTTTTATCATAAATTTTCTTTATGCGCTCCTGCAACTTGAGGGAATTCTGATGAACCTCATCTCGTGTCTGCTGTAAATGAATCATTTGACTGATCTGCCTTTGCATAGAATCCTCTTCACCACTAGCTTCTTGAAACAACTTTGCTACCGGAACACTAAGTGAAGTAGGACAAACTGCATCTACTCCATAAACAAGTTCAAAAGGTGACATTCCAATTGACTTCTTATGACTTACCCGATCAACCCATAATGCATTTATCAACTTCTTGTGCCAACTTTTCTTATTTATTTCCAGCAATTTCTTTATGATATTCAATAGCGATTTGTTTGACAATTCGGCCAGCCCGTTACCTTGCGGATGATAGGCAGTTGAATGACCCAAGCTGATGTTATATTTATAACAAAAATCAACCAGCTTCTTTGATTTGAATGCTGCTGCGTTATCTGTAATTATCTTATGTGGACAGCCAAAACGTGACAAGATATTATCTTCAAGAAAGGAGATAATTACCGAGTCCGTAGCTTGCCGAGTAGGAATGGCTTCAATCCATTTTGTGAAGTAACCTGTGGCGGTCAAGATCCATCGATGCTTCCCGGAAGATGCTGGATGGATTTCGCCAATAAAATCCAAGCCCCATTGCTGAAATGGTGCACTGATTTCGACCGGCTTGAGAGGTAAAGGCTGTAATTTCTGTTTCCCTTGAAAAATTTGACATTCATGACAGCTCTTTACTGCTTTATACACATCAGAAAATAAAGAAGGCCAATAAAAACCAGCTCTCAAAATCTTATTAGCCGTGGTCTTCCAAAATAAGTGACCCCCACAGTCACCTTTGTGAAAATCATCAACCGTTGTCTTAGCTTCCTCTTCGACCAAACAGTTCAGCAAGATGCCACTGGGATCTTTCCAATAAAGTGCAGATTTGATAATGCAAAATTTGGCAGCCTTTAATTTCAATGTTCTAGCTTTGTTTTTAGGCATTCCAGGAGGTGAAGATAAATTTTGAAGCACATAAACTATATCAACATACCAAGGTGAAGACACAAAGATATCGGACACCGGTAAAACAGAATTTTCTTCATCTTCATCGGACAAGGCAGCAATCAAATTGATATCAAGGACGTGAAGATTTGTTTCAGCCATTAACTTAGCTAAACCTTGACCTTTAATCAACTTGGTAGGCTTAATTTCTACATCATACTCTAAGAGTGCAGCGATCCACTTATCCCTTCTTCCTTCCGATTCCGTTTGCACTAAAACATCCTTCACAGCTGCATTAGGAACATATGCTAAAACATGAGAATTCAATATATAAACTCGGAAATCTTTCAATGCTTTGATGAGTGCCAATGCTTGCTTGTCAATGATATTATAATTCAGTGCTCCGTCCCTTATGATGCGGCTGAAAAACGCTATGGGCCTCTCAACTCCATCTCTCTTTTGCATTAACACAACTGCCAATGTATGCTCGGAAGCAAATGAAAACAAAATGAAATCCTGTGTATAATCTGGACTGATCAAAGTTGGAGCTGAAGATAAGACTACCTTTATCAAATTGAAAGACTTCACCGCCTCTTCGGTCCATTTAACATCGTTGTCCTTCTTGAGCATATTGGTTATCTCTCTAAGATGTTCAGCAAGATTGGGAATGAAACGACGCAGAAAATTCAACTTACCATTGAAAGACTGAATTTCTTTCTTGCTACGAGGCTGCTCCAATTGCTGAATTGCTTCTACTCGTGCAGGATCTATACGAATGCCATCTTTAGAAATGATATGGCCCAGCAGCTTGCCTTCACTCATAGCAAAAAGACTCTTTTTCGGATTCAACGAGATGCCATATTTTCTGCACTTTTCAAACACCTTAGTCAAGTGAAACAAATGCTCTTCATCTGATTTAGAAAAAATGGTCAAATCATCAAGATAAACAACTAGAAAAACATCTTTCTCATTTGCAAAGACCATGTCCATTGCCCGCTGAAATGTAGCACCCGCATTCTTCAATCCAAAGGGCATCTTGGCATAATGAAATGTACCCCATGGAGTAGTAAATGCTATCTTGTCACGGTCATCTTCGTGCACCAAAATCTGATTGTACCCGGAGTATCCATCAAGCAATGACATCCTAGATGCCCCCACTACCCACTACAATATGTGATCCATCTTGGGCAGCAGATAATTGTCCTTTAATGAAACTTTGTTCAGATTTCTGAAGTCAATGCACAAGCAAATCTCACCGGTTTTCTTCCTCACGGGCACCAAGTTGGAAATCCAATCGGAAAACCGAATTGGCACTATAATTCTAGACTTATACAATATATTGACTTCTTTCTCAATCAATGGCAGCAATTTAGGATTAATTCTTCTCAACTTTTGCCGGAAAGGTTTTTGATTTGGTTTTATGGGAATAGTATGCTGAATGATATTTGTGTCGTAAGTTTTCAAATCTGAATAGTCCCATGCAAAAACATTAGCATACAAAGACAATAATCTGATGTATTCTTTCTTTACCTTTGGTGGCAATGCCTTTGAAAGTTTTACCATTTTTGGATTTTCAACTGTCCCAAGATTTACGTCTTCAACTCCTTTAGCTGTTGGCCTCAAAGTTGGTTTGCGGGCCACATCATCCTGATCAAACAATTATTCCAAAGGAAACAATCCTTTTGGAATGTAATTGTCTTTGAGCTGCAATACATCCATCTGATTCACTCCCTCAGCTTCTGTGTCTATTGAGATCACTTCAAACTTACCCTCAACTTGCAGAAAATCTTTGATTTCTTCATCATCTTGGAACACTTGCCAACACCTTTGGTTATCTGGAACTGTAGGACGATGCTTCACATATATTTCAAACTTATTGTTGGAATTCATGGGTATTTTCAGATTACTCTCCGCCTTAGCCAATGCATCCGTAGCGTCATTTTGAATCTGGGGCACACATGTCAAAGTATGTTCAGAAAATCTTTTTAAGATGTCTAAAACAACATTCCGATATGCTATCATACGAGGATGTTTGGCCTGAAATTCACCTTTCACCTGCTTGATAACTAACTCGGAGTCGCCATAAACTGCTATCTTCTTTGCCTTTAACTTCCGTAGGA
This sequence comes from Pinus taeda, assembly GCA_000404065.3. NCBI lineage: Eukaryota > Viridiplantae > Streptophyta > Pinopsida > Pinales > Pinaceae > Pinus > Pinus taeda. Next base: position 9,179 of record APFE031007558.1, on the reverse strand, counting down.
TTTTCAGACCAGCAATTAGAGCTTCATATTCCGCCTCATTGTTTGAACAATCAAATGCCAATTTATAAGAGCATACCCGTACCTTACTTGGAACTTGATTTTGAGCTGAGAATGGGCTTCAAATCCACACACCTATACCAGCACCATCACTGCCCACTGCACCATCAAAATCCATGGTCCAAAGACCATCCTCATCGTCTTCTAAGTGCTGAAAATCTGACTTTGATTCATGTTTTGTTTGCTGCCCCTGTATTTTAGCAATTGGCCTCATGACAGCGGACCTTTCTTCGCTTTCCTTTCTCAAAACCTCCCTGAAATTTTCTGAAATGTCTGGTATATCTTCTGCTTGAACTAATTGACTATCTACTTCATTGAAATTTTCCGCAAACAAAACAAAAGATTCTAAATCTGTCTGTACATAATTTACAGGATGATTGACGGGCTTTTCCTTACTAGTGATCATGTACTTCATCTTTTGCTCCCAATATAACTTCCTCATTTGACCGAAAACTAGAATTGTAGCATATTAAAATCTAGCTGAAGTGTACCTTTGAGTTTGGCTCCCCATGATCTCGACAGCAACATGCCAAACCGTGGAGGAATATCTGCCACCACCACATCCATCAAAACGTTCTTTTCTGGAATTTGATCTAGACTCACCACTAAGTCTTTGATCAAACCAATACATCTTACCCGGCTGGAATCAAATGAGTACAAATCATGATACTTCCTTGTGATGTCAAGTCCCAGCTTCTCCATGATTGTTTTTGGCATCAAATTATGTGAAGCCCCCGAGTAAAACATGGCATTGTGTAATACAAACTCATGCAAACGTAAGCTGATATAAAATGGAGGAACATCACTCTCGGGAGACTCACCATTCAAAGCAGGCCCAAAGATTAATTCCGGCTGATCATCTTGTACATTCACCATGTCTAGTGTTGGATCAAAATTCAGCAACTTGGAAATTTGATTTCAGTAGGTGGTGTTCTTCATGACCTCCGTCAAAGGAATTGATATCTTCACCTTTGCAATTTCATTCTCTAAACTGAAAACTGGAATCTTCTCACCTTCTTTTGGTGGATTATCTCTTTTTTCTGATTTGTCCTTTGGTGGAATTGATGGCTGATCTACCTTAGTTGCTGATGATGATGGATTTGTTGAAGGACCAGCTATGTCTTTTCCTTGTGAGGAAACCGAGTCATTCTTTGCTGCCATATCTTTCTTTTTCTGCACGGGATTTATGGGGATAGCTCGGTTTCTCAATTGCCTTTGCTGTCCTTGCTGTGCTGATAGTGCATTCAAATACCCTCTTTGATACTCTTCAGATTCTTCCTCAAGTATCATATCATTTGAAAAAATATAATGCTCATCTTGGGGAAAGACAGAATTACTCACCAACTCATCTTCTTTAGTGATATATGTGGGCAGATCATCAGGCGTGAAGAAATGATTTTCCTCTCCAACATTATCACCTTCATCTTCAGATTCTTGGCCAATAAAATTCTGCTGAAAAGGAGGTTTCACTTGCTATTGAACTACTGGGTCTTAAGCCTTTGTTTCACGCTGCTTAATCCTATATTGTTGCTGTTGTTGACCTCTGAAATTGGAATTATGAATCGGCGGCTCCTGCTTGTCAATAGTAACCTTTTCAAATGTCCTTCTGAGCTGCTCAAGTTCACGGAGAACAACCTCATTTGATGTGGATGCTTCCTCTTTGATTGTGACTCGCTTTTCTGCCTTCAACCTTGCTCTTTTGTCATTAAAATTTGCCTCAACGCTAACAACAATTTTCTGCATCTCCTCCAAGGTAGGTGGGTCTCTATCTCTCAATGAATAGGCCATCTCCGGATCAAAAACATCAGGGAACTTAAGAAGTGCTGACTTTCTAGATGGCCTCAAATCTTCGAGAACAACATTATACACCGTATTGAACCTGATTATGTAATCTTGAACAGACTCACCCCGATTACGCTTGAGATTGTTGTATTCGGCATTGATTTGTAGTGGGTCCTTTCTTATTTCCCAACGATCCAAAAACTGCCTTTGCAATACATCTAAGGAAGTAATGCTTTCGGCTGCCAATCCTCTGAAACATTTTCTAACTTCTCCGGCAAATGTTTGTACGAACAATCTCATGGTAACATCCTCCTCATCCAACTCATATAGATCAAAAAATGTGGTCATCTTGTCAATATGCTGCTGAGCGGTAATGCTTTGTGGAGTGCCATCAAACATGGGGATTTTACTTTGATAATCCGCTGGTATATCATGAAGATTTACAGGTAAAATCAATGGGGCAAAACGGGCAGCCATTGCTCTTGGATGGGGAGTAGGATGGGTATGAGGAGGGGGAGGTGTGATAGCAGGGATTATAATAACAGGAGGTGGAGTTTGAGGAGTTGTGGGAGCGGTGGAGCAGGAGAAGTGGGAGGAGAACCGACTGTGGATTCGGGATAGGTGATTATAGGCAAGACTAAAACAAATGGAGGAAAAGACACTTCGTGAGCTGTGATCGTAGATCCAATGCGATCAGAGATATTCTCAACAAAATCAGCGAGGGTAGTAGCTTGAATACGTGTCTGGAGATGTCTTAAGATAAAATTTTCAACCAATTTGTTATGTCTCTCAAACTCAATAGCAGCAGCAAAATCAGGGTCGGGGACTAGAGAATCAAGTGCACTTTCAGATTTGGTTTTGAACAAGGACAACTCAAAACTTTCGTCAAAGTCTAGATCTTCGAAATACTTGATAATAGCTGGAGATGAATGAGATTTGAAAATAGATCTAGGATCAGTAGCCAGCTTGTTTTGCAAAAATACTAGGAAAGAAAAAGCATTCAGCCTATGAAAACTCTCAACCTATCATCCACGGCTCAGAGTTAACAATTATACTGGGATAAAGTGCCAATGAAGCGCTACTTTCAAAAGCTCACGGAGATCGACTGAAGCAGCGTTTATCTACTAATGCTGATGTAAAACAAGAGCGTGTTCGAAGGCTACCTGGCGTATCTTCAGACTCCGTCTAAGACTTATGAAATAACACATTAATGAGCAAACGATAAGTTTGTTCTTTCCTAGTATGGTCGCCAGTATGTTAGCGCTTGAAATTTCACCTTAGGCTGAAAAAGGCAAACCTCAAGGCAACATCAAACCTTTTAGCCTCGTAGCTAGCTCTACGGGGCAGGAGAAGGCTCTCTCCAGTCTACCTCGTAAAATCTTCAATGGATGAGATGACCAATAAGGTAACACTAATATTAGGCTAGTAAACTATTTAGAAGGATTGATTTTGAAATTTTTGGGTTTTTGGTGGCAAATTGAGGAAGTGGCAATTTTGGGTGCGGGGATTTGACCAGTTCTGCAGGGGGTTTCTGGGAGATAGAGAACAAGTATGATGCCTTAGCTGAGGTGAATGGATAGAAAGACAGGTGAGGAGCTAAAGGAGGCAAACAATGAACTTTGAATCCTCTTAACAAAAGTAGAAACATTGAAATAAACAACTTAAAAGCAAAGAATGAAGTCATGAATTCTTACTTTAACACTTCGTTTGTTTAATATGCAGAAGGAAAAGAAAGGAAATGATTCACATAACACACTTACAGGTACATAGAGAAACACACCATCAATACATGTAACTACAAGAATCCCAAAAAGGACATCAAAACCCTGGTCTTCCTTAGCCAAAAATTGCAGAGATACAGTGAAATAATACAATGATAGCTTCTCCCTCAAGAGTCCAACCATGAAAATGAGTATGAAAGTACATAATATAGATGATCTAACCTTTTTCCTTGCCTCTAGGAGTCGAGCTCACTATCCTAGGAGCATTTTGAACAACTTCTAAACTAAGCACTACAAAATAGGCAGTCAAAACAACTTGCCTCTATAAACTTGGAAATCAGTTCATGCATTCAATTTTTACCCTTTAAATGAATGAATCTTCTAGAAGTGTTAAACAAGAGTAAAAGTGTCTTAAAGTTGCCATAATTACATCAAAGATAATCATCTTTCACCCCAAAAAGTCAAACTGAAGCCAAACTGCGTTTTCTGGGCTGAACTGGTCAAATCTGGCAAAATTTCCTCAACGGGTCGCACACCTTTTCTCAACAGGCCTCACACTTTTGCAGCTCTGTTTGGAGGCCTTCCCGGTATCAGAATTGGGTGTAGGATAGCTCGTTGGAAAGATATGCGAGTCTACTTTCCAACCCAACTAGAATTTTTAAATGTGGAGGTCATTTTCCCTATAAAAACTTAATTCTCCCAAGACTAGTTTCTGCAACTCAAAAAAGGGGCAGAAAGTCAAATTTTGCATGTATTTTGAACTTTTGGAGGCCCAAAACTTGATGAAATTTCTTAATAATGGATGAGCAAGTGTAACTTTCCATGCCAAATCCAAAAATAACGAGTTTTTTCCAAACGGAGCTACGATGACAAAGGGTCTCACCGGGGGTGACACCCGTTGAGAAGCCAAAACCTATAAATTTCCAAAAAAATTCCAAAATTACCCAAAATTCTCAAAATTTTTTGGGATTTGTGCTATAGCTGATGCTAGTGAGTGCCATGATCTTTGAGGGATGCCTCTGCCAAGATACGGAGTGGATTGGTCCTTTTCTTCCGCCTAAGAGCCTCAGACCACCTTCTTTGGAACATTTTCATTCTGACCTTGCATACATGCATCCTTGCCCAATAGTGAGTCTTCATGTTTCTCAGCAGCTTGTTATTTTGATTGGCCTTAGCTAACAACCTTTTCAAATGAGCATTATCCCAAATAAGCATAGATTCTTGATCTATGGGTCTCAAGTCACCGGGTCTCTTGCGAGCCAATTCCCAGTCTTCACGAATCTTTTGCAGCTCATATAACTTGTGCTCATCCTCCAGTTGTTTGTTTCACCGCTCTAAATAATTAATAATCCATTTTTCCATCAATAATTTTGTTTGCAGCGACTGAATCTCGGTGCTTTTCTCTCGGATGATATCCTTGAGCTCTATGCTAGGAGAACCGGCGTCAAGATCAATAACCGGATCGCCTGACAATCTCTCCTCGATCATGGGCTGCTTGCCCCTCTCTGGTACCTGTGCTGGTGAAGAAAGCGAGGCCCCTTCCACCTGATGTGGAGATAACACTCGCTGTGATGACGATGAAGGCGAGACCCCTTCCACCTGCTGTGGAGATAGTACTCGCCTGGCTGCTGCAAATAAGGCCCTTGGGCCTCTCTAATAAGTGACCAAAGGAGTGGAGCTAACATGTCGGGTGATGGGAGCATCAGGCTGCTGAGATGGTCCTCCCTCCTCATGAATGACCTCCTAATGTGGCTGATGTGGCACTGTGAAAAGCTCACGGGAGATGAACTCCTTCCATGAAATGCCCTGCTGAGTCAACTGATGTGAGACTATGAGCTAAATCAAACCATAATGGTATAGGCTCCTGTACTGCTGAGCCGGGGTCTTCTTCTGCAACATGGGCACCATCCTCTGAATGTTCTGAAATAAGAAGATCGGGATGTTCATCATCCTCACTCAGGTGAAATGCATCAAAAGGCGAATATGATAGGAGTACACCTGTGAAAATCTGCCCTCACAGGTAAAATAATTCATAATAAGCCTCATGATGGGAGCATACTCGCTCCAGAGAAATCTGAATGGAAAAACACCTGTCAAAAATTCAACAGATGATGGCCAGACATAGGGCTCAAAATGAACAAAATCTAGCAATCTACGCTTAGGCCACACCTCACCCACATTTGGTATCCCTGTAGCCTGTGAGATCACCTCAGGAGTCAATGTGAAGTTCACCCCTGCCAGAGTGACATGTCCATCACGGAGGTGCAAGACAAACAAGCGGGCCAACTCTCTATGATGCTGAATCTGAGAAATTCTCACACAGAAATCATAACAAGACATATACTGAAAACAACTCACTGCCATGGGGCAGGCCTATAATTCTGCCAGAGAGGTGGGCTCCTCTCGCTTATGATGTCCACCCTTACGAGGCCTTCTCTCCTTTGTAGATGATGAATGGTCATCACTTTGCTCATAAGGCTCGGCTTCTGACATGGTTATTGGAGCAAAGTGGACAAAATGAAAGACAAATGGAACTGTTGTTTCCGCCTGCGAAAATGCTGAACTCTATGCTGTTTCAAGGGGAAAAACATGAGGGGAATGTTAGGAGAGGGAATTTCTTAATAAGGAATGGGAAAATATGAAAATAAAAGGGAATTTCAAGGGAGATTTAGCACATGATCATGCTTATAGGGACACATATTTGTAAATGGGAAATGATTTGCAAAGATTATTGCATATGGAAAAACATGCATGGAAATGAACATGGGAACATATGAACATGTTTAATAGGGAAATAGGGAAATCATGCACAAAACATGCTGACATATTTACCAACATTTTTGTTATTTACACATGCATATGGTAGAGGGGAATTAGGGTTTTCATTTTTGTGTTTTGATGCTTTGGGAGAGGGGTAGGGTTTTCATTTTTGTGTTTTGAGGATGGGAAGGGAATTTGTATTTCATTTATAAAATGATCATGGGGAAAAGAAATGTACATATGAGTGTGGGAAAAAGGGAAGGGAAGGAAACCAACTAAAGGAAAAAACAGCTTGAAACACCATAAACCCTAGCACAGTTTGCTCATTAATATTGCAGCCATATAAGTCTATTCATTTACAAGATTTGAGGTTAAAATCATAGCATGAGGGCTTACATCCATCACCAACCACAAAAATGATGTGTAAAGAGCCTACCTTGAACAAATTTGATGACTTGGAGGAAGATTGGGCAATTGTTTTGAAGTTTGCAGCAAGACAGCTCAATGGGTCTCGCAGGCTGTTTAGTCAATTTAGTGTTCCTAAATTGATGTCATTAATTGTCAACCCGGGGCTCGTAAGTTGATGAAGTGAAGGTGTACTATATGTACTTAAGCAACCTCTTAGAGCTTCTTTTTTTTTGTCGTTTGGGGTGTTGTTTGTGTTTAATTTATCTTCCTAAGATGGAGTGATGTATTTATAAACAGATGAGTGATGGTGTGTGTAAGGTGAATTCTAGATGAGTGAAGGTGTGTGATTAGTGGTTTCTTACTACTTGCTGAAAAGGAAAAACTCGAAGGAAATAAATGAATTAAAATGAACTGAAAGCAAAGAACCACTTTCTAATGGCATTAGACACCATTCATGCTACTGCAAATAAAAAGTAATAAAATCACTTAAAAGACCAATGATAATGTTTATCTCTTCCTAACTCTCTGCCTCTAACACATAGTACTGTGTAAGACACGATTAGGAAGTAGCTGCAAATAAGTCTAAGAAATGATGAAAATGAGAAAAATTCTACTTTAAAGACTAGTTATAATGTTTTGCTCTTTCTAACTCTCTGCCTCTAACAAATAGTACTGTGTAAAGCACGATTAGAAAGTAGTTAAATATTAGTCTAAAAAGTACCCAAAGTCAGCTGCAAGTTATTAGTATTCTGATCTCTATAAGATAGACAATTTATAATAAAGAGACCATTCATATGTTGGAAGACAGATTTGAGAAATAAAACTAAAAATCAGCTATGAAAATAAAGTAAAGGCAGCAACTTTGAATCTGTCAACTGAAACTACCACTAGATATAAAGAAAATACATAAACACACAAGCAATCCCGGGTTAAAAACCTACGAAAGAACAATGCTGATCAGCTTAAAATAAAGGCTGGAAATGAAATAACATGAAAGTAAATTACGCTGTACATGTGTCAAAAAAAGGAAGTGCTGAATGGAAATAAGGAAATGCTGAACATAAAATACTATACAAGGCTAACATGAACAGGGGCCCTCCATTCATATAACCCAAAGAAGACTCAAGGTATTGAAAACTTCAGAACAACACTGCTTCTATTACTCCATGTGCAGAAAATTACAGTCCGCTAGAACAACACTATTAAAACAGAGTCTGGGAACGTACTAAAATTATAACAAGTTCATAAAAACACAACAACTAAAAAGTAACATAAGCGTACGCAGACGCAAGTTTTTATAGGCATCTGAGAGATATCCTAATGCGTACAGCGAAAACTAAAAAATAAACTAACTGTCATGCGTAATTAAGGTTCAATAACACATCATAAGCCTGCGTGGATGAGCTGGAGGTTCTGGTCGTTATGGGTATTGAATCCAGAGTTGGATTATGTCCCCCACAACCCGCGTAACATGGACAAGTCACCGTTTGAACTGACGTGACCCAACAGCTTACGCATCTTCGTTAAGCTGCCTTTGTTAACCGTAACTTGACCCTTGTTGACCGAAGGTACAGATGATGTGGATGGCTGAACAAATAGCACAGGAACCTCGAGCACCTTGATTCCTAAGTGCCCATGTGGCTCATTTGGCAAAATGACACGTGGAACCTTGAGATTAACAAAAAGGCTGTGGGATCATCAGATGGCTGCGGAATCAGCAAATGGCTGCGGAATCAGTAGATGGTTGCGGAATGCTTGTAAATATGTCAAAATCTAAACAAAACAGTCACACATTAGCAAATCTCACTTGATCATGCTTAATGACATCTAATGTAATGATCTGGGTGGTTTTACATTGAAAATGAGGCAAAAGAGAGGGATAAGTGAGGAAAAGCTGTAGGTAATGATGGATAAATAGGTACAGGTTAGAGGCTCTACAGTAGAGCAACTATTTTTAGTCTTTTCTCAGTGTGCTTATGGTTAAAGACATTTTTTAACACTTCATTCTGAAGTAGTTGTATCTTTATGTTTTTTTTATCTCATCTTGAGTACAAGGACCTATTGTGAGAGAGCCCTTTTCTTTGACATCATCATGACTTGCCATAGGGAGTCATTGTAGAAATTTCACCTGTAGAACAAACCGATAAATGCAATGTCCTAAAGCATAATACTTGTTCTACTTCTACAAAACATTAAGCGGAAGCATAATCGAATTCATGAGCAACATCAAGTAGAAACATCCATAACTGATCAAGAGAAATAATCACACATAACACAAGATATATCCAGGGGAAAGCACCAGCATAAAACCCCAACCATGTATTATCAATCAAGTGGAAATCCTCTTCACAATACAAAAAGAATTAGCTCTCAAACTATTCAGTTCTCAATGAACTATGAAGATATGAAGATATGTCTCATGAACCAACCAAGACCTGTATATAAAGGCTT
>APFE031007551.1:134923-146699 GCA_000404065.3 Pinus taeda | reverse complement strand
CTTTATTTTCCTGAATATATCGCAGCCCGGATGGATGAAACTAGATCCGGGGTCTTCAAAACTCATTCAATCTTCGCCTGAAGTACAAGTCGATCCATGTGAAAAGATGTTCTGGCATCGAACATGGAAAGACATCACCTGATTACCAGCCAATGATATGAGCTGTTAACAAGCGCAAGAGGAATCATCGATAATGAAAATGACCCTCAAGGTACTGCAGTACAATTCATGTGGTGTGAATATATGAGTCGATGTCAAACACCACGCAAAATCTTTCGGTCAAAGGCCATTGATGTAAACCTGTCGTCAGAAGTGAGAAACTTGCCATTGAGGCATGCAAGCTTCAAAGTATTGAAAGGGTTGTCCCTAAGTCGACTTCTTGGATAATGATCTGATGTCGACAAGAAGTGACTCGTTGTAGGAGGACCTTAATGAATCCCACATCTATGACACGAAACGGCAAATGATTTTGTTGGAGATGAAAATGATCTGATGATACATGGTTCAGGGTGGCGGTCATGGAAGAATGAAGCGTGAAGGTATTGCAGCAGATGAGACACAAGATGGGTTGGTGAACTCTCTGAGCGACTTCGCTTGAACATATCGGCAACACTGAAATGGATTGCTAGCGTTAACCCCAAAAATGGATGGTACGGTGAACCAATGGCGATATGGTCGGTGAACAGAATAACCCAACCCGACTCAATCATGGTGATGGAGTGAAAGTGTCATGTTCAAGAGCGACTTACTAATAATAAAGTTTCTTCAAGTTTTCTTCCCAATTTCTCCCCAATCATTTCTGACCAGTACCTCTTTATTTTTTTCAAGCTTGAGGAGGATAACATATGCTTGTTCTATAATTTGCCCTTCAGGCAAACCCATCGCTATGTTTTAACGAGCCTAGCAACAATGAAATTCTCTCTTGTTTGCAAGGACAAATTTGTCACTATTATTTTAAGAAGTTTAATGACAAGGATAACTCGGTCCTTTTCAATTTTAAAGAGTCTGAAAAGAGGTGGAAATGAAACTCCAGCAATCCTTTTTTGTAATATAATCCCTTAAGTCCAAAAAAATATAAAATAATACGAAAGGGATGACTTTTCGATAGTTTTAATGAGCCAAACAAGACAGGCGCTCGATCTATTTGTGTAATGATCCCTCAGGTCCAAAAATATTAAAACCTAGAGGAAGGATAGCACTTTTGATCGCTTTAACGAGCTGGAGAGGCCAATTTCTCAGCAATCTTTTCATATTTTATGAGTCAGATGAAAAGAGCTTAAAGGAGACTCGTCTTTGAGGAACGAGTGATATTTTCGGGTAGCAGCTGGTTCTAGGTGAGGCTTGGAACTTTTCAATCACGCCAATGTAAAGAATATGGCTAACAGAATCACTCGTTGCAGCTATTCCTCAAAAGGGGTAAACAATCAAATGGAGGTGTATGATCGGCTAAAAAAGAGTGGACGTGATGGTGAGAACACGACCAAGGCTCAAAAGCTAATAATAATGTGACCGCAATGGTTATTTACTGGAGGTGGGTTCATTTTTTAATGAGCTTAAACTGTAGTGGAACATATGCTCATTGCTAGGTTTATTTTTTAACGAGTTTGAACTTCACGTAAAACTGCTCATGATAATGGTCATTAATATTCAATTCACCGTTAACACTATGTTCTTTTGACGATCGTACTACCTGTTAAATTGCTCCATCAAACTGATTAGAAATGAGAATACATGCTTGAAAAATGAGTTTAAAAACTAATACCCTACTTGAATTACATGAAAAGTAACTTAAAAGTAGTTTTTACCCCTCATTTTACCATTTCATTTGAATTTGGGATTGTTGGAGCTCTAGAGGTGTTTTCCCCTTGATTTTCATCAGCTGATTCTGAGAGATTCTGTGGACAATTTTCGGTGTCGTCTGGACCGGATAGGAGCTAAACCTGAGCTCTTCAATTGCATTCTTTCTTTCTGAGTTCTGAGCATGTTTTCTTGCCTTTCTGAGCCTGTAGGGTTTGAACAATTCGTTCTGCCCCCATCGCACCTAGTATACATCGAAAGATGTGATGCATACTAGGCTAGCCATTGGCCAATCAGTATGCATCCCACCCAGTACACAGCTAGGGTGCGATGGGCGCAAGGAGGAAAACTTTTGCACTGATTTTTCATGGAAATTTTGCTTGTTTTTCGCCAAATCAGGATCCTAATTCTTCTCTTGTTTGTTTTTCAGAGATTCACCGGAGCAAAATGGTTGTTACATGGCATGAATGCGAGCATGAAGAAGAGGACATGGTTTCCTTACATGATCCAGGTACAGTAACTGCATTGCAGAACTGTGGTTTGCTCAAGTTCTTCCGCATATCTAGCATGAGGCAACAAATCAACTTGTTGCAATATTTCCTCGATGCATGGGATCCTACCAACCAAGAGTTCTAGATTAGAGGCAAATCCATCCCTTTGACTATTGAGGACATCTACTTCTTGATTGGTTTATCGAGGCGAGTTTCCCCTCTCTCATTATCAGGTTCCGCCCGTGGGGGCGAATCCGTGAGGGATTATATTCGTCGATAATGTAGAGAAGGATCTCAACCGAGTAGGGATGGCAAGATCAGTATCTGAGATGTCACTGACCGGTCCTTGAGGACTATTTTATTCACCTTTGCTAGATTGTCTAGCAGCGTGGCCCTTCACTTGGCCAACATGTCCTATATGCAGTACGTCTTGGAATGCCTTGAACCAAAGGTATTCAACTGGTGTGGTGCAGTACTTCTGGTGATAAAAGAACAACTTAACAAGGTGAAAAATGCAAGATCCAAGAAATTTGGCTATGGTTCTATTCTGACCGCTTTCGCCTTGGAGAAGATCCCACTGATGCAGGCATAGTACATTTCACTCGGTCTGCCACCACCGACTGAGCCACGGATGCAAAGATGGGTTGACCTTATGGCCATACATGCTGGTCAATCATAGGTTTCCTTTTCTGATGCCTTCTTTGAGTGGTTCAACCATCAGCAGATGGTTTATGCCGAGTGTCCTTATGCTGGGATGGATTTCTGGGGTGACCCAGATTTGGTGCTGCTAGCTGGCGAGCAGTGGAGTGTCATAGGTAAAAATCTCTGACCATATCTCTGTTTATTACTTTTATAATGTTCATGTGCTTTTTAAATTTTATCAAGACTAATCAAAACTCATGTGTTCGTGCAGTTATTGGACCAGTGCAACTAGCAGTGCGCCTGAGAGCAGCAACCGTCGTTCCAACAGGAGAGGTTGTAGGGAGGGTTGTCCTTCGCGATCTGGATGTAGCCGAGACTCTTGCAGTGTTGCAGGATTAGATCAAGGGTCTCACCCTTGGTATTCAGGATGTGAGGACCGACGAGCTGCCTCTGAGATTACAGCGCCATACCACTGGCGTGCCGAGCCGATGGACTAGGCTCGTACGCATGATTGTACAGGCGGTGACCTGTTATCACCAGCACCATTAGACTAGGGTGCCCCCTAGCATTTTGAGTTTTTGGGTCACATGACCAATTTTGTCCTAGACACAGAACACTATGTACAAACTATAAATAGTTATACATATTTTTTATTTTCAGAACTTTATTTTGGTTAAGTTATATGATCCAAATGAAAATATTGATGAAATGCTTGTCTTTTATAAATGTTACGAATGTCTATCTAACACATAATTTGTTAATGAATTAGTTAATGTGTTTAAGTTTCTGGAAATGTGTTGATATTTAATAGAATCAAATTTCCTTTCCAAAATCTTGACCCTTAGGAACATACGATAGATAGATGGATTCCGAATGGAATAGATGCCGATAAGTTGTAGAATGACGAGTTATGAGTCTAGCTTGACGACAAGTCAACATATGCCATGCGCGATGGCATTAGAGAGGAGCTCTATCAACGCACTGTATTCAACGATGTTGTTCATCGATCGACCAATACATACCCCTTTGAAACTCACTAACTCGCCACTTGGATCAAAGATGGCCCAAGCTACAAAAGATAGGTTCCATGTACTACAACTTGCTCTGTCAACATATCCAACAAATGATTCCAATAGGCTCAACATCTGCAAAAAAATGCAAAAGTGGATTACCTAACTAAAACGATCACTCTTAATGAAAACAAAAATGTAACAAAAGCATATGAAGAGGTTACTACGCTGAGTCAAGCATAGTAACGCTTGAGGTACAACCCGTTTCAGGGTTGCGACAGTGGAATCCCATCGTAATCTACTAGCTCGTATGCTCATTTTGCTAATACATGCTTAACAATATAGGGACCCATCCACAAAGACTGGAACTTACCTGCTCCCAATTTATCAGATTCCTGGTCGTAAAGTAAGACCAGGTCACCTTCTAAGAAGACATGAGGTTTGACATTCTTGTCAAACTATGCCTTGACTCGTTTCTTATGTGCTTCATTAGCCAAGGTGGTGTCACAACAGGTTTCATCCAGTTGGATTAATTCCAAGAAATGAGCCTCCTACTCTGAAGTTCTGAGGAGATGGTTGACTGTGAGCTTGAGGGACGAAATTTCGCACTGAATTGGTAAGATCGATTCCAGTCCATACACCAGCTGAAAGGGTGTAAACCCGGTCGCATTGCTCACCGATGTCCGGTATGCCCACAAGGTTGAGTACAGGATTAGGTTCCAACTCTGTTTATGGACTCCAATCATCCTTTGTAGCATGCACTTCAGGACTTTGTTGATCGCGTCAACTTGCCCGTTAGCTTGTGGATAATATGAAGTAGAGATCTCATGGGACAGTCCTAATTTGGCAGCCAATTCAACCATCATGTGATTGTGGAAATGCGATCCATGATCTGTGACTATAGCTTGTGGAACACCGAATCTGGAGACTACATGATTGAAAAAGAAAAGAGCAGTAGTTTTGCCGCTATTGTTTAATGTAGGCATCACCTTGGCCAATTTCGTAAAATAGTCAACTGTGACTATGATATACCCATGCCCCCCAGCCGAGGTGGGGTTACATGTCATGAAATCTATGCCCCATTTAAAAAATGGCCCAACAGCAACTACTGGCTGTAGAGGTGTGGGCGGTATTCTGATTTTGCGGTCAAAGATTTGACAAGCATGGCAACTTCTGACTACGGTTATGCAATCTTTGAACATTGTTGGCCAGAAGTATCCTGCTCATAAGATCTTTTGTGCCGTAGCATAACCAGATTGATGCCCCCCACACGCTCCTAAATGACAATCATTCAGGACTTTTTCAGCCTCCTCATGGGTGAGGCACCTTTTTAGAACTGTATCAATACCACGACAGTAAAGTGTATCACTGACGATCATGTAGTCTTTTGCTTGGTATCAAGTATGTCATTGTTCTGAGCGAGAGGTATTAGACCTATCTGTTTGGCTTTGGAGATAGATGATTATATCTCCATACCACGGATTCCTCGAAGATATCAGAAACAAAGATTCATCCATGATTGTTGCTTTGGATGTCGAATCATTGGACGACGATGGGAAATCACATAGTAACACTGCGAAAACCAGAGCTTTCTTTGATTTGGATTTTATGAATTCCAGATCAAACTCTCGAAAAATTGCTATCCATTTCAAATATTTGCCCCCAAGCAACTGTCGTGACAAGATGTAAGTCATGGGGTTGCAATCTCACAAAATGGTAGTTTTTCAAAAGAGTACATAGTGTTGAAATCTCTATAATGCTTGAACAGATGCGAGAGTTAGCTTTTCAACATAGGAGTACTTGCTTTCTATATCATTTAAGTTTCAACTTAAATAATAGACAAGATGTTCGATTCCATTGTCTTCTTGAACTAAAACCATTGCGATGGTCGTATCTGTCGCAACCAGATACAGGTTAAAGTCTTTTTGATAATCAGGAGTGTACATTAATGATGCTTTTATTAGGGATTCCTTTACAGCATCAAAGGAAGCTTTCGCAACCTAATCCCAGTTGAAGGGCACTTCTTTTTTCAACAGACACGCATAACCTTTAGCAAGTTCGGCGTAATTTGGAATGAACCTCCTCAGAAAGTTTGCTTTCCCTTGGAGTTTATGAATCTGAAGCAAATTTGAAGGTGGAGGCAGATTGATGATTGCCTGAACCTTACATGGGTCGAGGTGAATCTCGTCTTTTGAAACTACAAAGCTAAGTAAATGACCAAAACTGACACAAAACACACACTTGTGTGGATTGAGTCGTATCTTGTAGTGTCGGCAACGTTGAAATATTGCTCTCAAATGTTGTAGATGATCGGTCCGCTTTTGTGAATGAGCTGGAAGGTCATCAAGGTATGGTTGAACGATGTTCTTGATGTCATGGAAGGCATAATTCATTTCCCTCTAAAAGGTTTCCAATGTGTTCTTTAAACCAAAAGGTAGCTTGTGGTACGTGAATGTGCCCCACAAACAAATAAATGCAGTCTTTGACTGGTCCTGTGGGCGAATATTTATTTGATTATACCTGGAAAATCCATCCATAAATGAAAAGATTTCTCATCTGGCGCATTCATCAATTATCTGGTCGATGAAGGGTGTAGGATAGTTGTCCTTTGGACAAGCTTGATTTACATCCCTGTAATCAACGTACACATTAATCGTTCCTTGCTTTTTCATCACAGGAAAAATGTTCGATATCCAATCAGTTAGAGGAACTGGGTAAATGAAACTAGCATGTAGAAGTTTTTCAACTTCCGCCTTGATGGCCGTGACTTTCTTCGAGTGCACCTACTGAAGCCGTTGTCGTACTAGTTTGACATTTGGATACATCTTAATTTCATGTTCAACTATGCTCGAGTCAATGCCTAGCATTTCTTCATATGACCATGCAAAGACATCTCTAAACTCACAAAAGAGAGCGTAATATACTTCCAATGCTGAAGAAGAACAAGATTTTCCTACATGAATATTCTCTACAACATCTGGTTTGATCGAGATATTTATGGTGATAGTTTCTTCAATATTGGACAGATTTCACTTGGAATCCATCGTATTTATAGTATTTGATAGAAAATCAAAAACTGAAGGATGATTAAGGTTGTTGGAACAATCTTCATTGTAATTTGGAAGATGGGAATGATGATGGTAATCTTCCCATGGTGCCTCTCCTATCATCATTGGCTGAACAATTCCTTCGTCTGTAGAGTGTACATGCGACCAAGGATCTGAAGAGGTACCATATTCCTTAGACCTATCTACCCAAATGCTCGATGAGCGTTGATTTGGGTTTGCCTCCCATGCCGAGAACATTGATTGCTACAATATTTCTATTGGGCTTGGAGGAAATACCTGGTGATTATCCATGCTAACATCATGTTCAAAGATTTTCTGAATAGAAGATACCATATTGCAAGTTCCCACAGTGGCCACTTCAGCCAGATTGTTTGGAGGTGGTAGGGCAAAAGTACCCATCAATGTAGGGTCTTTTAGCAGGCCTAATCCGATATTTTGAAGCAATTGAGAGCTTCTGTGGACCATCAGAATGCTTCGCGTAACTTGTGAACTATTGGGGAGAAAGGTTTGTTGGTCGACGATTGTAATTCCTCCTTGGAAAGGAAATGCAATCTTTCTGAAGTATGTTGACACAACAGCAGCCATAGCATAAATCCATGGCCTTCCTAGTAGGATGTTGTAATCGAGGTTTCCATCGATAACTTCAACATCAATTTCTACTGTTTTGCCCCCCAGTTCAAATTGCAAGTTACTCAAAATCCCGTATGGGGTGTATGTTCGTCTGTCGAATGCCTTCAATTTTGTTGATGATCTGGACAAGGGTGGTGATACTAAAGTTTTCCAGCAACTCATTGACATAATACATGTAGATGCCCCCTCATCAATAATTGTTCGATGAACAGTTTTGTTGAGGGATTTCACTTGAATGAGGAAAGCGAATTGAGCTGGTAACTGAGGTTCATATCCTTTATGTTTAAAGGCCACAAGATTGGAATCCGCTGGGTCAATCCCACCTATCGTTGATAATAGAGCCTACTTTTGGGAGGGGCAATTTTGCAGTACCTCAAGTGTCAACATAGCGGACAGTGATTGGGTGAAGTCCTCTACTATATTATAATTTTGTGCTACTTTGGCACGAGGATTAAATGTCGATTTGTGTACTACTCCCTTTGGCGGCTTTATCGTTAGATCAGGAATGATGGGTGGCACAAATTCGGTTGAAGTTGTTGTCGAACTACTAGGTTGATTAGTAGCCTTGTTGTTCGATAGCTGTGGATTCCCATAATCTTTATTCCTGATCGATATCAAAACATCATTTTGTTGTTTCAAAATTGACAACATAAGCACTTGGGATGGGGAAGCATTATCACTAGCAACCAGATTGGTTTCTGGGTTCGGAAACGGATTAGTCAATATCACTGAAGTTTTTGAGTTTCTAAAGAACTTCTTAATCTCAACTTTATGTGGACAATCTTTCGTCCAATGATCTTCATCACATATAAAGCATGGATGACTGGGTTTCCTTTCTCCAGAAGGGGTTGCAGAATATTTTTTAGGAGACGAATCATCCTTTTTCTTCTTTTTGCTTTTCCATTTCTTCTTGCCCCCTGGTTTCTTCGGTCCTTTGCCCTTGTCGGTCGACACGGCATTAACCTCTGAGGCAAGAAGTTCTTCATTTGCATTTTGACCAGAAACCGTGCAAGCTTTCTTAGATGTAGCCTTTGCAGTTTTCGTGCTTGTAGTGCCTATCATGCCATCACCGACATGGGAGTCTTTGTTTGATTTAGGAGGAGGAGGAATGGAAAAATATGGTCTAGGAGCATCAGGGATTTTGTCATAGAGTGTGCTAGACTGAGTATAGATCAAGTCTAGATATTGCGCACGAGCGATGACTTGCTCTTCAGTGACAACCCCCCATTTAGCCACATCTTCTGTAATAGAAGGTAACAATGACTTAATAAACCATTCAGCTAGGAGTTGATCCAGAACATATGTTTTTACCATTCGACGATGACGCCGCCACTCATGAATATGGTCAAATATGTGAGTGGCTGTCGTCTGTTTAAAATTGGTAAGAAGTTCTGTTCTTGTTTTGTACCTTATGGGTAACTGAAAATGGGTTAAAAAGGTTGTGTCAAGGGTGCTGAAGTTATTGAATGAAGCTCTAGGCAATTTTATGTACCATTTTGCTGCTGGACCATGTAACATTCGCTAGAAAAGGCGAAGCCTAATCGAATCATCATTTAGAGTGTTGGACGAACACCACAAATGAAAGGTCATCACATGATTCGATGGATCTTCACCCGGATTTCCATTGAATTTAGGAATATCTGATGGAAGTTTATGAGGAATCACCGACCACCAAGGGGTGTAATCAATTGGATAATTTGTTAGCCGATTCAAATCTGGTAATTCTAAAGTTGCAACGAAAGGCAACTGTTGATTCAGATTCGGCGAAGCATACCCAGGATAAGATGGGATTGCCTAAACAGTGGGTCTTTGCATACCAGCATAATGTATTTGATGCTGATAACTTTGGTAAGGTTAATGGGTACAACCATTATGATATGATTGATGTTGACCGTTTTGAATATACGGTTGCCCATTACCAAAAAAGCTTTGTTGCTCAATTCCTCGGTAAGCTTGTTGGAATTGTGGTTGTTGATATTGTACCAGCCATGGTTGTGAAGCCATTTGCTGGTGTCCAATACTGGCTGTCTGACCAAGATGAGGGGTAATAGTACCCGTTTGAGCTTGATTTTCTCCAGTTAAGGAGCCACTAATCAGCGATTGTGGTTGTGTCATGGAGATAAGAGGTTATTGTATTACGACCTGAGAAACTTGAGGTTGGCATACAATAGGCAACGCTTGTACTTGTGACACCATCACAATAGCTGGTGTAGTGTGGATATTTGACACAGGTAGACTTGGTTGCATTGAGTATACAACCCTTGGTTGTTGAGGCGATATTGACACCCAACCACTAGATGTGATTCCAGCTTGACTCGAATTCTGTTGTGAACTCTCATATGGTTGTTCTCCCTGAGGGAACAATTAAAGGGCATACTGTCCCCCATATGGTGGCAATCCAGTGCTCAAAGGAAAGATTGGCCTTTGGATACTGGGCTGTCCAAATTGATACTGTCGCGAAGGATCAATTTGCTGAGACTCAACATAAGAAATTCCAGATATTATTCTGGACGAACAAACGGGAACAAACCATACTGTCAAAACGATCCCTGGGTGGACTTCCTCTAGTGGTTGAGAGCTAGTTGGGATATATGGTATAACAACAAACATTGTTGGAGTGGCGGCAAGAGGTTCTGTTGCCACTGTATTGGACGACACAGTCCTAGATGTCGATGGTTGTCCAGACATATCGAGTCTATCCAAAATAGTTCCTAGCGATTCTACAGGAACTTGCGATGAAGGCAGACTATCTTCTGAAGTAGAAGGATATAGGTGTATCCTAGTTCCAAAATGCAATGGAGTACTGGATGGAATATCCTCCGTGATCTCTTCTATAGCAATCAGTCCAGGTGGAAGAGGTAGACCATTAGGTCCATAAAATATTTCTGGTGCTAAAGAAGGTATAGACTCTGCATCGACAAATGTTGGAGGGGTGACACCTTCTGAATTATCCCTAGATGGAGTTGGTTCAGGAATAGAAGTGTTTACCATTACGCTAGGATTAGTTCTAATGTCCTCTTGTGACTGCGGAACTTCTTCTGTAGAAGCAGGGATACTAGAAATGGTTGGACTAACTAGAGTCTCTGAGGATGTTGAAACACAAGTTTCAAACAAACCAGGGGACTTTGACCCAGTTAAACAAGTTCGCTTGGCCCGGAATGGTTTCATTTCTAGAGTCAAAGATGGTTGACTCGTTAGTCTCAGCGAACGATGGGGTTTTGATTGACTTTCTTCCACGATTTCGAATTACTTGATCAACTCAAAATAAAAAGGGGAAAAAGTGGTTTTGAATTAAATGAATTTTACGACGCTTTGATAGAACTTGCTTTTTCAATTTTTAAGAGTTGAGAAAAAGCTAAAGATGACTCTAGTCGCCTTCGATTTTTAATAAGCCTGAAGTGACAAGTGCTCAGATGGACCTTTTATTTTAAGGATTCTGAAAAGGAATGAAAGTGACTACTCTGGAAATCTAGATAGAGGGATTACCAAACCAATCGCAAAACTGCAGAATGCTTTTTACAGTACGGTAGTCAATCTTCCCGAATGTTGTGTTCAGTGCATTGCGATTGATAGGACAATAGACATGGCTTCCTAAGGATAAAGGATATAGCTAATTTTGGTCTCCCAATATTGTTATCCGGGAATAGTGTCCACTCGGATGCTGCTATTCCCACTAAGATGGGTGGCTATCTTAGAAACAAACAATCAAAGTCTATTGTTGTTCCCTTTTATGAAAATAGATGAGAGGAGGACCAAGAAGACCAACCTGAGTCTTGCACTTGATTTCCTCTCCTTCTTGATAGAGCTTCGCTGCTTCTTCTTTGTCTGCCCAACTTCAAAAGAACCTGTTGAATCACAGCAACATACTACTATCCAAGAAACAAGGATCTAAATTCATAAATAATACAGGATCAAATGTGTATTAACCATATACATGCATATATAAACAAGTACACAAGAATATGGAAGGAAACAAGAATAGATTTATTAATATGAAAAGTATTAAGAGGATTACAACCATGTGCTCTGACCCAGCATCATCCTCCAACTAAGAAGCCCTTCTTCACCTCAAGCAAAGCTTAGATCACCCAACACTATGAATGTACACCAGAAAACCAACAACACTTCTCTATAAGAT
>APFE031007551.1:78207-118965 GCA_000404065.3 Pinus taeda | reverse complement strand
AGACACATAACAAATAGAATCCATAATATACGTAGACAGATAAAAAGGAGGATAGACCCTTTGAGACAAGGATCTTTTGGACCGGTAATTCATAACAGCCGTGTATAGATTATCATAAAATATCTTGGCCCAATCCATAATATCGGCATTTGTGGTAGTGTCTATTAGTGGTAGCCATTCAGACGAAAATTTATTGATATCCGGCATCCCAAATAGTCTACAAAGCATGGCCGCAGTAAAACAATACGGAGAGGTGAGGGAACCAGTGCTGTACATACCGTTTTTGTCCTTTTTGAGCGGCTCCTCTTTTCTGGACCAATCTTTTGTGGTCTCTGCCAGGTTTGGGTTCTCTGCTACAAATTTCTTGACAAATTGTGCATTGTAAGTCATCTGCGGTTCAGGAATATGATACATAAGCTTTAAGTCTTGCGCGGCGAATGAACCTATGAGCCCATGTCCTTGAACCTTGAATTGTCTATTGTTCAACTCTACATTGTCAAGTATCCACTTGATCATATCTGTATATGGTAAAATTTTGGGTCTAGCTGCTATTCGATGAAGAAATGAACATGCTAGCTCCTCCAAGGACGCCTCGGAAGAGCGTTGTGAGCCCGCCGCAGTATTGACTTTCATTACTCTAGGATTTTCTTCCTCCAGCAGCCTGTACATGCTTTCCCATGTCGAAATTCCTGCGTCTCTATTGCAGGCAGTGTCTGTATACAAAGGTGCCATCTCCTTCATCTTTTCCTTCGCCTCAGAGCCTTGAGCTTTATTTTTCTTTCCCATTTGCTCCTGTGTTCGGCTTTGAATGTTCTTAGCTCTTCGTTCCTGCAGATTACGAGTGAAGTGGAAATGACTGATTAAGAAAGGTGATGGGAGAGTTTTAAATGCAACATATATATCAAATATGCCACTTTACGTGAAGTAATTCTTTATAAAAGCACGCGTCTTCATTTCGTTTAATAACTGACAACTAATCCATTTACTATCATTAAAAGCGCATGATCTTGTGTCAGATTATGGTAAGTGGCTTTTCTTTGAATGGTGTTCCCGAAGGATTCGTGATTAAGTGATTCATGATTTGCTTACGTAACATCGAAGATCGTGCCATCGCAAATCGCGCCAATCGCAAATCGCAAGATCGCAGATTGCACCATTGCAGATTGCACCATCGCAGATTGCACCATCGCAGCGATCGCAACATTGCAGGTCGCAACATCGCAGGTCGCAGAAGTTTAATGTTTTCCAAATCTTGTCAGTTCATTTCTGCAATATGCGATCTTGTAATCGGTGTTATCGCAGATCGGTAAATCTTGAAGTTTTTCCTTATGAGTATTACTTCATTGTGATGCAATGTTATGCTTAACATGAGGGCCTTGCGCATACTGATGTTATAGAGGAATGGAGGCATTTCCTACCTTTTTGCAATGCGGCTTTCAAGATATTTCCCTTATCGTAGACTTAGGTTAAAAATATTCAAAAGAGTTTTCTAAGCTTACGATGGTAACCTTATTTTGGAGAAAGGAAAAACTTTCTTTTTTCTTAAAAATTTAACTAAGGGTCCCCATTCATTTAGTATTTTGGACAACACTTAAATGAACAAGGGGGGTTGTTGCTGGCCACAACAGATCCTCATAAGCCTTTTTATGAATGAGGCTTCTATTTTCTTCATTTTCCATTATTTTCCTTCATTTTCCTCCTCACATGCAACTTGTGACCTTTCACCTTTCTTTTCTCCTAATTTCCATTATTTTTATAAATAAATGTGCCAAAAATTCCATTTTGCCTTTCCAAAGCCTTAGCCATTGCCTTTTCTAATTCCCTTAGCCATAAACAATCACAAGTGATCCCCATCACTAGGATTTTTCCCAACATACAGCTTGGAATAAGTGTCCCATCAATGTGGTTATTATTTTTCCTTTATTTACTTTTATTACATGGAATTTTCATTAGGGTTGTTACAAAAATCATATAGAATCTACATCAAGGAAGGAAGACAAATTGAAGTTAGCATGGATGTTATATTTGATAAAAAAACATGCCTACAAAAGATCCATGGATATTCCAATCGAATCCGATGAAAAATATATACCACTATTTGAAGAAGAAGAGCATGGTGACAAGACAACTACAAACCAATAAGAAGAAGAAGAAGGACCAAGTGACAAATCGGTTGTCACCTCAAAATGGATCTACAAAATCAAACATGTTTTTATGGAAGCATAGACAAATGCAAAGCTAGATTCGTTGCAAGGGGTTTCTCACAAAAGGAAGGCAAAGACCATGAAGAAAAATTTGCTCCTACTACTAGGTATACTACTATAATATATTTGGTTTCACTAGATGCTACTATGGGATGAAATATTTGATAAATGGATGTCAAAACAACATTTCTAAATGGAACCATTGATGAAGTATACATTGAAAATATAGAAGGTTTCAAAATAAATAATAGAGATACACATGTTTGTAGACTCAATAAAAGTCTTATATGGCTTAAAGAAATCTCCTAGAGCATGGTATGCAAGAATGGAAGCATATCTCTTAAGAATTGGGTTCATCAAAATTTCTACTAATGCAAATCTCTACATCAAGAAGGTGAAGAATGAACCAATCATTATACTACTATATGTGGATGATTTGTTTATTAGAGGTGTGGAGCACATAATACTAGAATGCAAGAAAATATTGGTTGTTGAATTCGAGATGAAATATATCAGACTCATGCACTATTACTTAGGTTGGAAGTCTAGAAGAAACCTAGTGAGATATATCTGGGTCAAGGTAAATAAATAATCGAGATATTATAGAAATTCGGTATGATGGATTCCAAGCCTATGACTACTCCCATGATCACTAATCTCAAGAAATTGAGAAGCTCCATCTCTAGTCTTGTTGATCCTACTAGCTATCGTATTTTGGTAGGTTCTCTAATGTACCTGGTAAATACAAGACCTAATATATGTTTTTTTGTAAATTTTCTTAGCCAATTTCAGTTGGAGCATCACCATCACCATTGGAGAGATGTCAAGCATATCTTGAGATACCTACGTGCCATTATACATCACTGCCTGAGGTATGATGGAAAGGATGTTAGGTTAGTAGGTTTTACCGATTCCAATTGGGGTGGTAGTGAGACTGATGGAATAAGTACTATCTGTGGATGTTTCAGTTTGGGATTTGTAATGATTTCATGGATGACTAGAAAAAAATATTGTGTTGCATTGAGTAGTGCTGAAGTAGAATATGTTGTTGCATGTGAAGTAGGAAAGGAATGTGTTTGGTTAAGAAAACTCTTATTGGATTTGTTTAGAAAGCCTTTAGATCCCACGGTGATAAATCATGATAATTAAAGTAGCATCAAAATGTCTTAAGTCCTCGCATTTCATGGGGGAATGAAGCATATCAACAACAAGTA
This sequence comes from Pinus taeda, assembly GCA_000404065.3. Classification (NCBI taxonomy): domain Eukaryota; kingdom Viridiplantae; phylum Streptophyta; class Pinopsida; order Pinales; family Pinaceae; genus Pinus; species Pinus taeda. The sequence continues at coordinate 115,547 of APFE031007551.1, read as the reverse complement.
TCACTACATTAGGGTTTCAGCATAAGGTCGGGTCATGAAGCTACAATATGTTTCAACAGATCAATAGGTAGTTGATGTGCCAGTGAAATCTCTTCTAAATAAGAAGTTTAAATATTTTAGAAGCATGCTTCGATTAGTTGATATTACAAATTTAGTTGATAGGGAGATATGAAGCATATAATGGTTAGATGCTTGGGAGGATATATGGTTGACTTATGTGTTGATATTTAGATCATGAATAGGGAGGGTGGCATTGGTCATGGAGCTTCAACCTTGGATACACACCTAGATCCCTAGGTTTGTGGTAGAGTTTAAAATTTTGATGGTACCTAGACTAGCTAAAGATTAAGTCCCCTTAGTTCCAGCCAAATAGTATACCTTGGTTAGGTATCTAGTCCACAACACTAACGTGCTAGAACTCTTCGTAGTTCATTTCATTTTGAAACCTTCCATGTACTCTTATATGTATGTAATTATGAATACCTTCCTAATTAAGAGGGATTATTGAAGAATGTAACTAGTGTCGGTCTTCATAATTGTACTTGGTAAAGTAAAATTTATTATTAATGAAAATGACTTATTAAAGCATGGGTTTCATGCTTGGGTCAATGTTTTCTAGGTCAAAGTATCCATTGAAGGCTTCTAGGTTTTCTCTTGAGTCATTTGAGTCATTGTCGTTTTTATTGGATGCTTGTTGGGCTCTTGTATCATGTAAAAATAATTATTTTTGAGTGGAAAAGGTGATTTCTCACCTCCACACCAAGTTAGCCATGTCCCCATGAAGTCGACCTTCATCAAGGAAATTCAACCTAGTAGAAAGCCTATATAGGAAGAGGCAATTCAACCTATTTGTCACATTTACTCAACAAGTTCGATCTTCAATGAAGAGTAGGAAAATAGCAAAGTAGCTAGAGAAGGACAAAATTTGCTGGGAAGACCTATGTTGAGTTTTTGGGCTATCTACTCTATGACACGTGCAAAGTATATGGGTAGTTGTTAGGGCCGAAATTCTGTGTCTATTACAGGTCTAAAATTTTATTATTGGGGGTCGATGTTATGTTGTTGGGGGGCCGAAATTCTGGACTAAAGCTATTGTTGGGGAGTTGTCACTTCAAGATTTTGTCAAGGATCATCTATTGAAGGGAAGTGTTGACTTGGTGGTTGGAGGAGGTCTCTATCTATGTTTAATAAGTTTGGAAGTGTATCATCTTGATTTGAATCTACTCAAGAAATAAATTTTTATTAGGTTTTTCCCCTTGTAGGGGTTTTACCCTCGCTAAGTGCCTACATCTTGTTCCTTTTGTTCTTATGGTATATATATGTGTGTGTGTGTGTGTGTGTGTGTGTGTGTGTGTGTGTGTGTGTGTGTATAATTCACTAATTAAGAAGTCAGAGAATCCAACATAATTCACAAGTAATTATCAAGAAAGAGGAATCAAACCGTAATTCCTATAAGAATTGATTTCTCAACACTTCGAGGAGAATTCATGCAAGTATAGGGCATTGCTTTCTATACCCAAGACACGTTTACCATGTCTAATGGGTATAAGGGTTTTCATTTTTCGATGGATTGTAATCAACATTGCATATAGCCTACCCTCAACATTACAATTGTGTAGCTTAGCATAAATTTTTGACCCTTGACAAGGTCCTCCATGATGAAAGGGTTTACTTTACTTATATGTGTGTCTATATTATATATTATATATATATATATATATTATATATATATTATATATATATATATATATATATATATATATATATATATATATATATATATTAGGATTACTCATTTTCTCACATTTCTCATTATTAAAGGTTTGTTGACTACCTGGAACTTCTAGTTATATTGTACAAACAACGTGGAGGTTGAATCTGATAGGGTGATTCATGGACCTTAGCCACGTGACTTCTATATGAAATTTATGTGTAATCGTGCTACCATATTCCTTGTATTGTGTTTTAATCATGATGTTCCATATGTTTAGGGTAATGATAGATTGCAAGGTTGATTTAGGTTTATTTTGGAGTAACTACCCATGGCCTCTCATTGTTCCAATTCTCATTTTCACCCTCACAGATCGAGACAAAGCTTTGTAACTTAAAATTTTCTTAATTTCACAGGTACATTTCTTCCTCATCCTCTGAAGGTCACATATTTGTATTTTGATGGCTCTATGCTATAATAGTTCTTAGAGAAACTCACATTGCAGTGACATGAGGTTTTACATTCATCAAGTTAGTTTCTTCATACCCTTCTGAGAAAATTGGTAATGGATATCGAAGACAATGTTTTAATGCTTGTATTGTTATGCACTTTTCTTTAATGGAGGGAATGTGGATTACATCTTAGCCTACTAGTAATATCTTTAGGCATTATTTCCTAGGTAATCATTTTTATGAAGGATTATTCTAGCACCATATTTCCTCTTGGTTGAGCGACCAACATAAGGGGTCAACCTTGCATGCATAGGTATTTTTTTTTATTTCTTAAATAAATCAAACCTTAGAACAAATTTAACAAACCCTAAGATGAATTTTTTTTCCAAGGGTATCTTCTAACTATTGTCTTCCATGTTCTTAATATGCACATGATTGATTTCATTATTAACACAGCAGATAGTTACAATTTATAGTATTTACTTTAATGCTAAAATTTGATAAATGTTGTGTATCCCTCTTTCTCATTCAAATATCCAAATTTCTTGTTTTAACTACTTTATGTCAGTAAAGATAGTAAATTTATAGTTGCATTTTTTTTTAGAAGTGATAATATTACTCACCTTTGTGCACTAGTATACTAATTCTCAATCTTTGCATTATTTATAGTAATTTTCACATATGTATATGTCAAAGTCAAGCATATGTAATTGATATTTTTTCTCTTTGTAATTATTTAGATCACAGGACTTGTTGGACCCTCTCATGGGATTTTCCAAATCTTTCTATGTCCTAAATTATCTAGATTCCTATCCTATTATCACCTAGGTAGGTTGAAAAAACCCTTATCTACCAGTATCCTGCGGTAACTAACCTGGGCTCATTTATTTAATATTTTACCTTCTACATATTTATAAATTTACTAAATTCAAATGTTGGTTACATGCACATTTTGTCTATCGTTGTACTACCCTTACCATTTATAATGAAACCTAAAATCCAAGCTGATAATGTTAGTGAGAGAACTTATCTATTTTTCACACATTCAATATAAACTTTACTTGCAATCACATATATTTCCAAGAACTTTTGTTATAGATTTTTACATTGACTGCCTTTAACAAATTCCAATGGGCACCAAAATTTTACCTGTACCTTATAATATTTGTCTACCCTATTAGAAGTTTAAAATAAATATACCAATACTCATTTATAGAAACTTGTAATTTATACAGACACAATGTTATAGACAAACATTCAAACACAAACCCATATCTCTTAACCTACTTCCTCAATATAATTTGTCTTTCCTTTTTCTCTTTTCAAGCTTTTCAAATCATATATATTCAACAGTAACTAGAAAATAATATAGCAGTTATTTAAGCTTGTCCTGAGAATGCGTGAAGAAATATTAGGGTCCAACGAACCATAAGTTGGCTTTTATAGCTAGCTACCCCAATCTCTACTTATCTCCCTGAGAGAAATAGTCAAGGAAAGTTTCAGAGTCTTTTCTCCTGAACCCTTAAAGCAGTGTCCTTCTCTATTTCCTGGGTTCAAACCAGTTTTTTGTCCCCATGGTTATGCTTAGGAAACAACTTTCTTTCTCTCCGATAGTGTTCCTACATAGATTCAAATTCATGATATTTATCTCTATTCATGTTTTTCTTCTTGTGCTCTGTCTCTTCCAAATTCTATTAAATCACAAAAGGAGAGATTTTTCCTTCTTTTGTTCCTTCCCTCTTCTTGCACATAACTAATTCTAACTATTTCCCTCACAAATAGGAGTTAATTTCCACATGACAAACCTTAACGCATTACCAAGAATTTTAACAAATACAAATCATTTCTTTTCCATTAATAAAAGTAAATATTTACATCAACCTTTCATTTGTATTACTTTAGCTTTTCCAACCATTATTAAATAATAACGTCATAAATTATTATCGAAGGGTGTTACATCTTTGCTACAATACCATGGACCAATATCATAGCTTATCAATACCACATGCCCAGAAAACAATAACTCATTTCATATGACACTTGTTCATATAACATATTTTTTAGTTAATCAACTTAACTAAAAGAATACAAAGAGCATAACTACTTTTTAGAGAAATCTCTCAGCCTTTGATATGTGACTACTGTTAAGAATGTTCTAAAATATCCTATGATGGTTAAATCCCTATCCTATTCTAAAATAGACATGTCTAGAGGCATAATTATAAATTTGGTGTAGTTTAATTGTTTTATGTATTTGTTTTTTTAAATACTAGGCAATATATATTTTGGAAAAAATTTGATTTGTGTTAATTTAAAATAAATTTGGATTCTATTAGGGTGCATTGAAATTATGAAAATTACATAATTCAAAATTACAATTTCGAAAGAATAAATTATATAAATTACACATATTTCAAAAAACTATCAAGTTAATTAGAAAACATGCCCTCCCCAATGGGTGTTTTAATAGTCAATATGAGGGTCCCTCGGGGGCTAAGCACACCACCCCTAAATGTGGTGGTCATTTATGTTGAGGAGGAACGACCCGCCCCCATCATCATATGAACATGTGCAAGCTACAATATGGATTCTGTTGGATTTAAATGTTCCCTTGCGATGGAGCCTTAGGTATTAGGCAGTGAGGGGAAGGGTAGAGGATAGGTTGAGACCTCAGCCTTCCTATTGTTGGTAATTTTTCTACGAGGGGTGTTTCAATGTGCTTGGGTTCAAGTGTGATCATGTAATGAAGAGGATTTGGTTCACTAGTTTCATGTGCTTGAGGTGGTGGGAGGGTGGTAAATTTGGTCTCATGAGGGAAGACTCGCAAATTTTCTCTTGACATTCAACTGTTTGAGGAGCACCCAATATTAAATCCCCAATGAAGTTGTGCAAGTCATATTTCCCTTTTCTTATTCATTTTCTTGTAATTTTGCTTTTGACTTGGGTCTGTGAATTTTAGAGATTTGTGCCTGAGGTGGGGGCTCAGTGACTAGTCTGATAGTTTGGTTTCAAGTAGGTTTGAAGAAATTTGTTTCATGTATGATTTTAACTACATAGGAATTGACATGTATAGGGTTTTCTTTGAGTATCCAGTTCTCTGTTGACGGTGTTTGAAGTCACAAACAGGGGATGGGCTATCCCCAATGTGAATTCCCAATTATACCACACACCATTTGGAGTACGAGCCCAAATCGGAATATAGTCAGTTACCAAAGTGGTGGGTTCAAAGGTGTGTGTCAGGTTTGATAAACACATAGTATGAGATATGCATGGAATTGGTGGAAATAAGTGTATGAATTTCATGTACAATCAAATGTAATGCATGAATGGTTCCATCACACTAGAGGGAAAATGAGTGATCCCCTTAGAAGCATGTAATAATACTTAGCTTGAAAGAGACACACAAGCCGTACAAGAGAATCGTTATTTAACCTGAAAAATAGTTCACAAGATAACAACGATTGAAATAACATAATAACACACATCCAACAAGATTCATATTAAAGAAAACAAATTAGTTCATAAGAAAGTGCAAGTGAAACAACACATATCGCAAACATAACAAGAATAGTCTTAACACATCCACGACATATGCATGAAGTCGTGTTGGCTCTGATATTTATTAAAAGTGAAATTTCCAGACATACATTTACAATTAACAAGACACTAGCCCCAATAGTGGAACATGAATTCAACAGTTGCTTCTCCGAAGAATGATATTCCTCCTGTGCAAAACTGGAGAAGCTAAGGTTGAAAAACAAAGCTTCCAAACCATTGGTTCCAATCCATCTGCATGAGTTATGAGGGTGTATTTATAACATATGAGATGACCCTTCATCTCCCTTTATGACCTTTGGACTTCCCTCATGACTCTTTGTCTTATTTTTTCTTTTACTAACTAATGACCTTTCATATTCTGCAATTGACACTTGGACTTCCACTTACATATTTATTTCAAATACAATATTACAAAAACCCATATGAGGTGAAAATGGGTAGAGCCTAAATAGACATATCAAGCTTGAGTCTGAGGAAACTCTAGCTCAACTTCTTCAACTTGAAGATCTTCAATCACATAGTGATGCTAATATTTTTATTGTGGAATGGTCTCTTCAAACTTTGCAAGAGGATTAGGCTAAAAGTAGGCTCTAGTTTCCATTTCATCTGGCTATACAATTTTGGAACCAATTTGTGTCTCCTTCTCCAATAATAACAACATAGTGTTGCTCTTGGCAAGGCCACCAATAGACTTCTACATGGTATGTTTGTTGGTCTCTAGGTCATCCTTCATAGAAAACTGCCTTAACTGGTCCAACTATTCTTATTCTTCCTCTTTGAGCACATTACTTCCCTTTACTTCTACGAATGTCTTGATTGAACGAATCTTATGAGATTTCACCAGAGAATCGACATTATTGTACAACTGTGCATAAGAATATAAGATGTTGGCAATGAAAGTGTTGAGTTGTTTGTTGCTTTGTATAAGCATTCTAACTTCATCTTTCTCCAACTCATCTTGCTGACTTGTTTTCTTAACCAATTCTGGTGGTGCACCTCTACACCTGATTCCCCATTCATGATATGCAGTGATAGTTGCATGAATGACATTTAGAGCTTTCACATTCTCCATTGATTTATTCTGCATATCATACAAGGGAACAACTTCTTTGCGCATGGCAACCAAATCCTCATAAAGGTTCATCATAGTTTCTCCCAATGCTTTAACTTCACCAAATAAAGGTTCCTAAATCTCTTTCAAGTACACACATGTGGGAGCCATCTTCCGAGTCTCTAGTTGGAGTTCTTCTATCCCTTGTCTCACAACTTCCAAGTTCTTTTCCATTTATGTATTTTCTGCCATTATATACTTTGTGTTTTCCATAGAGTCTCATGTAAAGGCCAAGTTAGTTATGGTAATAGCTTCAAGATTATTTTTGGTTTCCATAACAATCACATTCTCCTTATTGATGAACGTAGGATGTGTGAGGTCATCCAGAAAATGCTTCTTTCTTACTTTCACAATCTTCCTCTAAAGCTCATCGAAACTCAAGTTGTAAATATCCATGACTAGGCTATCATCTAAAGGAGCAATTTCCTCTTCATCACTTGGAGCTTCCCCATCTGTAGGAGGAGGCAGAGACTAGATGATGACCTTTTCTGTGTTAGGCATATTAAGCTCAACATCTTCATTTTTTTCTCTTGTTCTACTTCCATCTCTTGAATCATTATTAACTCTTCAATATCTTGGGAAAGTTCTTTATCTTGTTGTTGTTTTCTTTCTTCTTCTTGTAGCTTATTTTTTCCTTCTTCTTCTTCTTTCTTCAAGATTGTTTCTTCTTCCTTCTTTCTTCTCATTTTCTTTTTCTTGCATCTACCTTTCTTCTTGTACTTTCTTTTCTTGTTCTTAATTTTGTGTTTTCTCTTCTTCCTGTCTTTTCTTCTCATATTTTATTTGTTTCCTCTTTCTCTTTGTTGTTATAGATTCTTTCAAAATAATTGGATCTTCTTTACATTTGTGGCTTTTCTCCTCTTCTAGACTATGTACAACCTTCCGTTTATATTTTATGCTCACTATTTTGTGCTTCTCTAGTTTCCCTGCTTCCAAAGTAGTGTCATGTTCAAGAGTCACTTGAGATGGACCTGCTTGGTTGACTAGTGCGTGGGGCCTAAAGGCATTATAACAGTTCTTAATCTTCTCCTCCTCTGGTCTAGAATAGGTCCCACTTAACCAGTTGAAATATATCTTGGCACAATGTTGCTTACAAATACTTCTAGGATCATATGGTTGATACTCCATAATTTCGAAACTCAAGCTATCTAACTCATTTCCTTCAGCTTATGTAGCCTTCAGGTTCTTGATTTTGTAGTATCCCACCTGCAAAGAAAAAGTGGGCCTAGGTGATTTATTTTTCCTTTGTATTATTGTTGATAAGCTTGTGGAAGGATGATACACAATCTCCTTCATGACCAGCTTATTTGTGGCATACTTCGGTAAAAGATGTGATGAATTCTGACAACTAAACACCCTGATGTAAGTGTCATATGGTGAGGAAAACCAATCGACAAGTTCTGATGATGAGTCCATAGCCTCATGGGACATGGAAAGTGGTTCTTCCTCGAAAAGCATCTAGTACAACACTATGAGGAAATCGTCATCCAACTTCTCCATTACTCCTCTGTAACTGCACTCTGAAAGAAAATTGCAATAAGTATGAACAAGAGAATCTTTTGGTGTCCAAGTCCAGCTCATGTCAGGAAAAGAATTTTGAGCACATACACCATCCAACATGTATGCCAACATATATAGTCTATCTTTCTTTCCCTTAGGTGGGTTATTTGCATTGTTCAAATTGATCCTAAGTTGTTGAGACAAAAGATCCAACCAATTGAACACCTTTACCTCATTAACAATCTGATGCAACATGTAAACTCAACCTTCAGGGAAGATTTTAGTACTCTTTTGACCATATATTTGGAAGCATAATACAATCAAGTACTAGAACACATTTTTAAGAGATCTAGTCTTATATGTATTACTAGGTTTCTGGTGGAGTTTAGATGGATCTTTCACCTCATTTTTGATGACATCCTTCATGCTTAAATAGTTGGCATCTGCATAAAAATGTGAATCCATATATGCTTATGGCTTAGGAAAATGATACATCGGATGAATATCATGGGCCAAATATGAAGAAATCCACTATCCACCGACACTGTTGAGGGTCAGTCTCTTTGTATCCAAGTGCGACAATATCCACTTGACGACATCCGCGGTAGGTAGGACTAGGAACCTGCAAGCAGCTCTATGAAACCCTCACTTCTAGATGTTTATGTACACTTATCTGTCCTCCATATCTTCTATGAAATTGGTAGTTATGAATACATCTTTGATTTTATTCCATGTAATATCTAAATCCTTTCAATGAATAGTTGAGTGTCATATAGAGTAGGCATTATAACGGGATTTCTCAACTACTTCACCAACACTACTCTTTGTAGTTTCTTTTGAGGCTAATCTCTTTGGAGGCATGATGATGAAAAAAAATGAAAGAGGGATGACCTCAAAACCTGCAATATCTATATCCAAATATGTGCTCCTAGAAAGAACAAATTAGATCAAGCATATCATTTTATTCAGCGAGATTAAAGTTGCAGCACACTGACTAAAGAGAAGGATTGTGCAATTTATGGGCTCAGGGAGATAGATTGGGTTCTTGAAATAAAAATTGCACATTCTTAGAATCCAAGGGTTGGGCTTGAGGCTTGATATTGTGCAATTCATAGTCTTATTTGGGAAGAATTTAAGGATCAGGCTTGAGCATTGTAGATGCGAAATGCGCAGTTGGTAGGGGTGGAAATTACTCAAGATTTTGCAATTCTGCCTGGAAAAGAGAGGGAAGAACTTCAAGATTTGAATGTTGAGGAAGAAATAAGTGTATATCAGCCTCAAGGTAAGTTATATTAGTCAATGAAATGGGCCAAAAAATATTATGCAAAAGGAAAAACATGCACACACAAAATGACCCAACAACAACGACTATTGGTAGGAAAAAGCAAGAAGTCGATGCAACACTTATAAAAAGTGAACAACAGACCCAAAAAACACTTATTAAAGCTAATAAAAATACAAACACACCAACTACCATGAAAATAAATAAGTAAAATAATACTCAAAGAAGCAAAAGTGACAAAAGTAACAGATAAAGCAACAAAAAGTGACACATGAGAAACTTACCTAGAAAAGCATTGCAAACCAAATCCAAATCTCCTTGATCTCATGGGGAAGGCTATAGATCCAATTTCTAGTATGAAAATGAGATATAAGATAATATATCATATATATCTAGCCCCCATGGGGTTAGGTTAGGGTTTATGATGTGCATGCCTAAAATCAAGGAAAAATTGACACTTGCCATAGGATCGAAAATAACAACTTTGTACCACTTGTCAAACATTAATTGTTCACTCCCTATTTTCTACAGATGAGAATTATCTTATTACAAGAAACTAAAGAGTCATACTAGAAGAAGGAACATCGCAATTGTTAGCAACAAGGATTACGCAGTTCACTATCTCGATGGATTGTACAATCTTGACTGTGAGAGAGGACTAGCATAGTTTATGTGCTAAGTGCATGCCTATCTTCAAGAAATGTGATTTTTTTATCCTTAGGACATAACATAGTTTCTAGAGACTAAGAATTGTGCAGTTCCTAGAGGGAAGACCGACAGTCGGTGCGAGATCAGGGTGGAAGTTGGCTTGTGTTAGAAGTTGTTTAGTTGTCGTCAACAAGACTTAGTCATCATGAGGACAAACTAATCAAGTCATCATAGGTTTTGCATGAAAAGATAAGTATTCATAACACTTAGACATTCACAAGGAATACTTGATGACATTGAAAGGTGTGTTATTATAAATAGAAGGTAGGTTGCAAAATTAAGGCATAGGAAAATTTATGGAGGGGGGTTGTAGCAGCTACAACACTTGGCAACACACTGGTAGAACTCCAACTCTTTTTATGGTTATAACTCTATAAACTAGGTCTATATCTTGAGAAATTATTTTTCATCTCATTGATTACCACAACTTCTTCAGTTAGCCCATCTTAAATATGCATTCCCCTTATTCTCTTCATCGGATACTCACTTAACAAAAGAAAGTCAAACTCAATTGTTTCGATTAGGGATAAGGAGTATATAGATACAAAAGTGGAAAAGGATTATCAAATTCTTTGTTTTCATCTCTAGTGTTCATCTGCTAATAACAGGCCTGGTAATACCCTAGTAGAGTCACTTCAAGGAAAAAAACATGGCTCCGCTACCAACGAGCCTGGAAAGTACCCTGGTGGAGTTGTTTGCTTCACCTTCTTGCCCAGTTATCCTTTCTCTTCTTTCACCCTTTATTTGTTATTATTTTATAGAACTATGCATTGACACTTATTTATTTCATGGGGCAGAAGAGGGATCCTGACTTATTGAGAGCAGAAGAGGTTGTCCCTTTAGAGATGGAAATTTATACACCTATAAATTGCAGTTCATTTTTTTAAGTTTCCTCCCTTCCTTACTCTACTCGACTTATTTGACAAGATAGAACCAATCAAACATAAAAAAAAATATATGGTACTAGTTATAGATTCGAGCACCATAATTCCACTGAGGTTTTCTCCAAGAAAGAACATATTTTCCATCCATGCATGATCAAATAAAAGATACAAGGCCCAAGAAAAGAGAAGGAATAAACATAAATACAAGCATTGAAATTCGTACAGTGTCCTCTTGAACTTTTCCATGCTCATTTCAAAAGTATAACACAGTCTCATACAAATCTTATTATAATGGAAAGAAAAGAAAGCATGAAACAAAAGAAAAGTGAAGAGGAAAAAGTGAAAGTGAACTAATTAAGCTATCCTACTCCTAAGATAACAAAAAATAAAAGAGGCTTACATAAAATGAAACTTCCAATGCAACCAACAGAGCATTACCTAACCTATATGGGTGAGGGAATCAATAATAAGAAAGGTCATCAAGAAAAACACATGACAAGAAATATAAAATAGGACACGTTCCAAAATCCAAAGGCAGTAAATGCAAGCAGAAAAGTAAAATAAAAAAGCATGTTCTAAAAATTATGTTGATGCATCATGGTATTTACAAACATTGTGACAGCCTCAAATCAAAACACCCATTTTGACTTTCAAACTTGGAAAACATAAAGAAAGACATGAACTTGTGTTTTGCATAGGGGCTTGCCAAGTATGATTCCTCCAACCATTGAGCAATAACATCGTGAAAATAAAGTGAAAGGTATTGAGGCTAAAATATGGGCTCATTTTTAACTTTTGTGATCACCTTATGGGGATTGTTCTAAGGAAGAGTTTCAACCTAATTGTGCTTGAAACAACCATTAAGACTGTGAGAACCTAACATAACCATCAGCATAGGCTGAAGTGTCTCTACATCTGGAGATGGTTCCAGGATATTTGAAGATAGATCATCAAAGATGGTGGCTTGGAATAATTGATATTTGAAGATATAGTTTCATTACTGGATGAATCAATTAATATATTAAGACAACCCTGATCAGAATTTGATTTCTCAGAAAGAAAGGAATCATCATGAAATGAAGAATCATAGAGAGGGGTTGATTGAAGAAGGAGGATTGCAGTCTTTGTTCCTTCATATTGTTAGGATGGGGGATGAGATATATTGTGAAGAGAGGCTCCTCCCTCACTTTGTTTGATTGAAAATCAAAATTCCACCACTCTTGACTACAATAAGAATTGACATTCTAAAAAACTGACTCATTAAAATATGGGACAATTGTGTTAGGCTCATTGAATATGTGAGGATAATGGGCGAGAAGCGAGGAAGAATTTGAAAGATGAAATGATACATCATCGTATATCATAGAATATTCTTCAAAATTAGATTCCCACACATAATCATTATGAAAAATATCACAATTTTCTTAGTCATCGTTGACTCCATTTTGAGCTTATTCCTCTTGAGAATTAGAAGTAGTTATAGGAAGTTGATGTAACATCTTAAGGACAGGAGGATCAAAGGAACTAACTGATGGAGAATGAGAGGAAAGAATATCACTAACTAAATTAGATTATAAATTGGAACTTGAATTCAAATATTGAATATGAGGGGTGGAAGAATATGGTGGTAGATTGACAGGTTGGATTTCAAGTTCTCCAACCTCAACTTGTGTGCATGGAGTTGTTTTATTTAATGGAGAATGATAAAAATACAAAGAGACACACGAGAAAAAAATTTATCCTTTCACAGATTTGAGAGTTCCATAACCAAGAAATGTTTGGATACTTTCACAGATTTGTATCCAGACATATTTAAAGAAATTTGAACAAGATACTCATATTTCTCTTTCATAAAATTCCAGCCAGTGTCATCCTCAGAAAAATCATAAAAAAATTGAATGAAACAATCATGAAAATATTCAGTAGATTCGTCAGTTCTTTTATGAGATGAATGATTTTCTTATAAACACTTTCATAATCATACATGTTAAAGGTGCGATGGATCTGCTTAACAAGATGTTTGAAAGAATGAATAGAGGTAGTTGACAATGTATAACACCATTGTTTAACTCACGCTTAGAAGGTAAGCATGAACATGCTACAAGCATTATCCTCACAATTATTTTGATGATAAGAGAAAAATTCAAGAATGCAAGAGGTGTGCTCAAGAATGGTTGTTCCACCCTTGCCATCAAATTTTAGATTCAACAAGTCATGAATAATCCCTGAGAGCACTTTCATATTTGCAACTTTGGAAAAACATGGTAGGGTTAAGATTTGGAAAGAAGCCATTTAAAGGTAAGAAAAGTTCAAACTGAATTCACAAGCTCAACTTGTCATCTGGCCCCCCTTCTAGCACAAAAACCCTGTTGACGGTGCTGGAAGCCACCAACAGGGGAAGGGGTCTCCACAATGTGAATTCCCAATTAGAACCATACTATTTGGAGCAGGAACCCCAACCAGAAAATGGTTGGTTGCCAAAGTAGTGGGTTCAAAGGTGTGCCTTGACTACGATAAACACATAGAATGAGATATGTATGGCTTTGGTGGACGCAAGTGTATGAAACTTGTGTAGAATCAAATGTAATGCATGAAAGGTTCCATCATATTATAGGGGAAATGAATGATCCCATTAGAAGCATGTAATAGTACTAGCTTGAAAGATACACACGAGCCATAAAAGAGAACCGTTAGTTAACCTTCAAAATAGTTCATAATATAACATTGATTTTAATAACATAACAACACGCATCCAACAAGATTCATACTAAAGTAAACGAATTAGTTCATAAGAATTAGCATAAGTGAAACAACACATATCAAAAACATAACAAGAATAGTCTTACTACATCCATGACATATGCATGAAGACATGGCATCTTTGATCCTCATTCAAAGAGAACGTTCCAAACATACATTTACAATTGAAAATACACTATCCCCAATAGTGGAACATGTAGCCAACACTTGCCTCACAAAAGAATGATATTCCTCCTATGCTAATTTGGAGAATCCAAGGCTGGAAAACAAAGCTTCCAAACCTTCAGTTATAAGCCCTTTGCATGAGTTATGAGGGTGTATTTATAACATATAAGATGACCCTTCATCTCCCTTTGTGACCTTTGGACATCCCTCATGAATCTTTGACTTTTGTCTTTTACTAACTAATGATCTTTCATATTCCACAATTGACACTTAGACTTCCACTTACATATTTATTTCAAATACAATAACCCATATGAGAAAAAAATAGGTAAAGCCTAATAAGACAAAATAGACATATCAAGCTTGAGTGTGAGGAAACTCTAGCTCAATAGCTTCAACTTGTAGATATTCATTCACATAGTGATTCCAACCTTTATATTTTGCGATGGTCTCCTCAAAATTTGCGATAGGATTAGGCTGAAAGTGAACTCTAGCTTCCATAGCATCTAGGTATACAGTTTTGGAACCACTTTGTGTCTACTTCTTCAATAAGAACAACATAGTGTTGATCTTGACATGGCCATGAATATACTTTTGCATGGTATTTCTGTTGATCCCCAAGTCCTCCTTCATAGAAATATGCCTCAACTGGTCCTACTATTCAAATATTTCCTACTTGACTACATTTCTGCCTTTTACTTTTTTGAATATCTTGAATGAAGGAATCTTATGAGATTTAACCAAAGAATCCACACTATCAAGTATAACTGTGCATAAGAAGACAAGATGTTGGCTATGAAAGTGCCAAGTTGTTTGTTTCTTTGTATAAGCATTTTGACTTCAGTTTTCTCCAACTCAGTTGTTGTCTTGTTTTCTTAACAAAATCCAATGGTGCACCTATATACTTCATTCGCCATTCATGAACTGCAGTGATAGCTGCATGAATGACCTTTAGATATTTTTCTTTCTCCCTTGATTTATTCTGCATGTCATGCAAGGGGAAAATTTCTTTGTGCACAGTGACCAACTCGTTATAAATTTTCATCATAGATTCTCCCAATGCTTTGACTTCACCAATTATAGCTTCTTGGAGTTATTTCAAGTACACATGTGTCGAAAAGATCTTTTAAGTCTCTGTCTATATTTTTTTTTGTATTGTCTCGCAACTTCCAAGTTATTTTCCATTTGTCTAGTTTGTGCCATTAGATAATTTTTTTATCCTTAAAGGGTCCTACAAATGCCAAGTTAGTTGCGACAATAACTTCAATATTCTTTCTAGTGTCCAGGATAATCACCTTCTCCTTATTGGTGAAAGCAGGATGTGTGAGGTCATCCAGAAAATGCTTCTTTCTTGCTTACACAATCTTCCTCTGAAGCTCGTTGAAAGCCAATCTGTAAATATCCATGACTAGGCTATCATCTAAAGGAGCAATTTCCTCTTCATCACCTAGATGTTTCCCATCTATATGAGGAGGCTAAGACTAGATGATGATATATTCTGTGCTCAACATAAGATCAACATCTCTATTTTGTTTCTCTTGTTCTACCTCCATGTCTTGAATCACTATTAACTCTTCAATCTCTTGGGAAATTTCTTTATCCTGTTGTTGTTTGATCTCTTCTTCTTGTAGCTAATTTTTTCCTTCTTATTCTACTTGCTTTCGCATTGTTTCTTCTTCCATATTTCTTCTTATTTCTTCTTGTTGCAACTGCCTTTCTTCCTGTGCTTTCTTTTCATGTTCTTCCTTATGTATTTTCTCTTCTTTCTATCTTCTCTACTCTTCTCACCTCTACTTTCTCTTTCTCTCAACTAGCATAGCCACTTTCAAAATAGTTGGACCTACTTTGAATTTGCATATTTTCTCCTCTGCTGGATAGTGTGCAACCTTCCTTTTATACTTTATGCTCACTAAGTTGTGCTTCTCTAGTTTCCCTGCTCTCAGAGTAGTATCTCGTTCAGTAGTCACATGAGATGGACCTGCTTGGCTAACTGGTGTGTGGGGCCTAGAAGCATTATAAAATTTCTTGATATTCTCCTCCTCTGGTCTAGAATAGGTCCCACTTGGCTAGTCAAAATGTATCTTGCACAATGTTGCTAGCAAATGCTTCGGGGATCATACGAGTGATACTCCATAATGTCGAGCTTGAAGTTCTCCAACTCATTTCCTTGAGCTTCTATAACCATCAGGTTCTTGATTTCGTAGGATCCCACCTACAAAGGAAAAGTGGGCTAAGGTGTTCTTTTTTCCTTTGCAGTATTGTTGGTAAGCCTATGGAAAGGTGATACACAATATCCTGCATAACCAACTTATTTGTGGCATACCTTGGTAATAGATGTGGTGACTTTTGACAACCGAACACCCTAAGGTAAGTACCATCTAGTGAGGAAAACCAATCGGCAAGTTCTGCTACTGAGTCCATAACCTCACGGGACATGCAAGGTGGCTCTTCCTCAAAAATCATCTGGTACAACACTATGAAGAAGTGATCATCCAATTTCTCCATGACTCCTATGTAGCTACAATCTTAAAATAACTTGCAATAAATATGAACAACATGGTCTTTTTGTGTCCAATCTAGCTTAGGCCAAGAAAAGAATTCTAAGCACATATACCATCCAATAGGTATGCAAACATATGTAATCTGTCTTGCTTTCCCTTAGGTGGGTTCTTTGCATTATTCACATTGATCCTAAGATATTGAGCCAAAAGATATGACTAGTTGAACACCTTCTCCTCATTAACAATCTGATGCAACATGTAAACTAAACCTTCAGGGAAGGTTTTGGTACTCTTTTGACCATATATTTGGCAACATAATAAAAGTAGGTACTATAACACATTTCTAAGAGATCATCTTGTATGTATTACTAGGTGTCTGGTGAAATTTAGATGGTTCTTTCACCCAAGTTTTGATGACATCCTTGGTGATTAAATAGTTGGTGACTGCATAAAAATGTGAATCCATAGATGCTTCTAGATTAGGAAAATGATACATCAGATGGATATCACGGGCCAAATATGAAGCAAGCCATTGTCTACTGACATTGCTGAGGGTCATGGTCTTTATATCCAAGTGCGACAAGATCCACTTGATGACATCTCCGTAAGGTAGGACTAGGAACCTACAAACAATTGTATGAAAACTTGACTTCTATATCCTTATGTACAACTGTTTTTCCTCCATATTTTCTTTGAAATTGGTAGCTATGAATGGATCTTTGGATGTAGGCCATGTAATATCTAAATCTTTTCCAATGAAGATTTGAGTGTCAGATAGAATAGGCATGGTAACTAGAGTGCTCTAAACTACTTCACCAATACTTCTCTTTGTAGTTTCTTTTGAGTATGACCTCTTTGGAGGCATGATGACAACAACTGATGAAAGAGAGATGAACTCAAAACCTGTAGTAAATGTATAGAAAAGATGCACTCATGGCAAGAAAAAACTAGATCAAGCAGATCAGTTCATTCATAAGGATTAAAGCAACAACACACTTAGTGAAGAGAAGGATTGCATACTTTTTGCACTCAAGGAGACAGACTAGGATCTTGAAATTCACACTGTGCAATGTTAATAGACAAGGGTGAAGCTTAAGGATTGAGACTATCAAATGTGCAGTGTCAACTCGGAAGTTGATGGAAGAGACTGCGCATTGCGCAGTATGAGAGTACAAGGTTGGACTAAGGTCTAGAACTAGGAAATGTGTAGTTCGGAAATCCAGTTACTATGTACGACAAAGCCTCAGAGGCTAAGGATGAGGCTTGAGCCTTAAAGATGTGAAATGCACAGTTGATAGGGGCGATAATTACTCGATATTGTGTAGTTCTACCCAGAAAAGAAAGGGAAAAATTCAAGATATGAATGCCAGGGTAGGAAGAAGTGTAGATCAACCTCAAGGTAAGTTAGATCAGTCAATAACATGGTCCAAAAAATATCATGAAAAGGAAAAACATGCATGCACAAAATGACCAAGAAACGACAACTATTGGTAGAAAAAAACAAGAAGTCGATGAAACAATTATAAAAAGTGAATAATAGACTGAAAAAACACTTGTACAAGATAATAACAATAGAAACACCAACTACCATGAAATGAAATGGGAAAAATAACACTAATAGAAGCAAAACAAATAAAAAAAGCAACAAAAAGCGACACAGGGGAAACTTACCTAGAAAAGCACCTTAAACTCCTTGATCTTGTGGGGAAGGCTAGAGCTCCAATTTTGAGTGTGAAAATGAGATCTAAGAGTGTATTATATAGATCTATCCTAGATGGGTTAGGTTAGGGTTTATGTTGCACATGCCTAAAATCAAGGAAAAGGCGACACTTATCTCAACGTTGAAAATAACAACTTTGTGCCACTTGTCAAACATTAATTGTGCACTCCTTATTTTCTGGGGATGAGAATTAACTTATTATGGGAAATTTCACAGTCATACGAGGAGAAGGAACTGTGCAATTCCCAACAACAAGGGATTATGCAATTCACTGTCTACACTGAGAGAGGGCTAGCATAGTCTTTGTGCTCAGTGGTTGTCTGTCTTCAAGAATTGCACAGTTTTGATCCTCAAGACATAATAGTATTTCTAGAGATAGAGAATTGTGCAGTTCTTAAAGGGAAGATCAACAATTGGTGCAAGATTAGGTTGGAAGTTGGCTTTTGTTAGAAGTTGTTTAGTTGTTGTTGACAAGACTTAGTCATCATCAAGACAACCTAATCAAGTAATCATAATTGTTGCATGCAAAGATCAGTCTTCAAAACACACAAGCATTCACAAGGAATACTTTACGACAGTGAAAGATAGGTTCTTATAAACATAAGGTAGGTTCCAAAATCAAAGCATAGGAAAATTTTTGGAGGGGGGTTATAACAGCTACAACATGCTCCTATTTGAAAAATTGGGAATCGGGCCCATATGTGTTTTTCCTACTCTTGTTTCCTTCTACATCTGAGGGTTCTCTGTAAGTTGTGGTTGTTGAGTGCCTCGTAGTTTTGTTTATGATTAATAGTGCTTGGGCATGGGGAAATTCCATGGTAATTTCCATGGTAATTTCCATGATGATGTTGTGGGATGGTGTTTAAGTCTCGAGTAGAATGTGTCTGGTGTTCTTTTTTGTTTCTTTGCAAGTAGAGGAAGATTAACCAATCTTCACAAGAACACCCACTATGCTGCTCCCATGTCGCCCAGTAAGCATATGTGTTGTTAGAGGGGTGTGTGGGGAGGTAGCAGTTCACAGAGATAGCGAAGGGCAAGGATCTTCACTCAATATTCTGCTACTGAATTTTTTAATGCAGTGTTGTCAGAGACAAGAAGAGAAATCCACAAGTTGGAGACTCAAGCTAGGGTGGAGAGGAAATCCCACTGTGATTTTAAAATTATGGATGAAGTGTCTACCTAGATTCCAAACCTTGGACACACTAGGTGAAGGAAGAAGCAGTATTTGAACATTGGAAAATGAAAATTCTATTGAGGTTGGTTTTGAAGGATAAGCACATTGAGAGGTACATTGTCTTTGCCACCTTCGGAGACATTAAAAGAATTCTAAGGAACCAATGGTTCACCTTGGATAAATTGGATGCAAGGCTTGTCCATGTGGAGGGACACTTGCTTTGTGAACCTGATAATGTTGAACCTTGAGGGTCGAGTGTTGGAGCTCCAACTATTATCACATCTTGTGAGTCTAATGACTCATTCTATTTGTCGGTTCTTTTAGTTTTTTGTTATATATGTCCGGTTTGTTTTTGGACAGCCCAATAATATGAGCTTTAGTATTCTCTTTTTTATCAAGTTTTATTTGTAAGGTTGAGTTTTAAGGACATGGAGTCAGTAAAAGAGTGTGGATATTTGGAATCCATATGAACTTGGATATTTGGAATCCATATGAGTTCATAGGAAGATAGGAAAAGTTCTATAATGTTTAGCTGCTACAACAATCTAATTTTAATTTTTTAATAATACAAAGTATTAGTTTAAAAAAATAGAAAACACATCCAAAAAAATCAAAACTTAAAATTAAAGTACTCACTGATTTCGAAATATATATCTAGAAGGCAAATATATCTGTAAAAGCCCGCAAGTTTGAAGTGTACAGGGATCCAGAGTTTGCACCAGTACTGTTCTTATCTCGTTCGTCTGCGACTATTTTACCGACCTATTCACCTAATTGTGCACTCCACCTTCGTGCACAGAATTGGGTCATCGGATATTGTTTGGCATAATGACGTGGCAAACAAAAATTAGGTTGACAACATGTTTAAAGCATTAATTTTTGCAGGCCACGGGTTACAGATGAACAGAAATATTTGAACAAGGGTGACAATGAAGAGAAATATATGAACAATAGCTTATTGAAAGGAAAATATATTTCACCACTGATAAAGTAGACCTATGGGGTTTTTCATGATGCATAAAATTAACAACATTATCGGTTACAAAGTTAACAAAAAGCCATAATCTAAACTTCAATCCAAGATATACAGCTGTACAGTTCTGCATATCATAATTTCATGTATTTCCCTGTATACAATGAATAATTTCATCCATAAAGTTGCACAGTTCAGCATATCATTGTTGGTTACTGTAATCACAAGACAAACTTTACGATTGATTTCGATTTTGATTTCAGCTTCAATGGCATCATTACAATACAAACAATTCAAGAACAGAAATTCTTTGACAGAAAGTAATCTTCAATCATGCAATCGTCCTTATATTAACATTAGTTGAACATACAATAAATTAGACAGTGAACCACTTATGTCAACATTACAACAGTCGAATGATTTATTTAAAATACATGACCAATCAAACGATAACATTAGTTGGGCATCAAATAGATTCCAGTATGAATCACTGGACGCCATCATTACGGCAGCCGAATGATTTCTTTAGAATAGCAAACCTATTAAGCAATGGATTCATGCTTTATTCCTTTTAGACGCCCTATCAACTTGAACCAATGTGTGGAAAACGCTGGTCTCGTTGTTTCTAAAGTGGCGATGATTATATAAAACAAATTTGTGGGTCTAACTGTCTAGCTGTATTCCGGAGTCATAGACAGCTCCGGCTGTCCAGTTCGCTGGTATAGCATTGGCAGCTGTAATCCATTGTTGCTGGTCACCATCGCTGACAAGAAATCGTATGGAAAGATCACCCGCGGGAGGGGAAACTACATCCCACACGGCACCATGATTTGTAACGCGGAGTTTACATTGTAACGTTGCAGTCTGCATCAAGCGAATTTAATTAGTGGATTTTTAGAGCAAAAAAATATTGCAGGACCATAGGGTTGATGGAGTTTCTTAAAAATAATAATAAATAAAGTATATTGTATTGAATTTTTTTTGCTTGAGTTGTTAAACATCGATATACCAAATATTGCTAAAGTTAGATTGCATCTTTTTACAATTAATTAAATTTTCCAATGATGGTTACTTCTTTTTCAATCTCACCTTTTTATAATAATGTAATAATATGTTACTTAATGTATTTTTATAATAATGGTTTAGTTTTATTTTTTAATTTATTTTCTTATAATAATGTTTTTATGAAGTGCATGTATGTTTGTTAAAAGAATTGAAATAAAATAATTAGAAAAAATGATAAGTATAAAGATTAAAAATTAGATTTAAATGTGCAAAGAAAATTAAAAATATATATATTTTTATTAAAAAAAAATTCAAATAAATTTTTTATTTAAAAACTAAAACTCTTAAGACTTTTAAATAAAAGCTTTAAGAACTTTATTTCAAAATGAATATGTTTATCGACATCATAAGTTTCACATAAAATATAAACATGATATTTTGTTAATATTTTTATGATAATTTTTTAAATAGGTAAACAATACGAAGATAAATATAATTTATTATTACTAGAAATTTATGAAAATTATAAGACTTTATTTTTTTTTAGTAATTTTTGTGAAATGGTAATTTTTGTGAGATGGTAATTTTTTATTATTATTATAAGGTGGTATTATGCATCCAGTTTTGCTTTGACTTGCTTAACATTTTGTTTTTTACCAAAAAATTATGCACTTTATCCATATTTTTAAATAGGAATTTGTTATTTTTTATTATTATATTTATTTATTTGTAAGTGATTGGTTGAGGTCTTTAATAATGATGATGGTTAAAGTCTACTGAGTCCAAACTTTTAGTAACTTTTTTTTCTGTTAATAATTATTTTTTTTTAAATTTATTTCTTTTTTATTTAATTTTTTTTATTTTCTATTATTTTCATTTTTCATGAATTATATTTTTTTTTCGTCCTATTTTCAATTTAAATATGCTTATTATTATATTAAAACATATAGGATAAGGTGTACATATTGTTATATAAGCATATTCAGTTAAATCTGTTTTTAATTTTTGGTGTGATATTTAACAATAATTATTTTTTTAGTTTTTTTATTTTTAATGAAATTTGTCTTTTATTTATCTTTAAATTTAATTAAACTATATTTTTAAGATTAAGTGTTATGTAGCCATATTTTTAGATTAAATTATCTATCAAAATAAAATATTTTTTTATTTATTGTTTTTTGAATTATTTTAGAGTTTATAAATAATTCACTATTTTTAGCCCTTTAAAATACTAATGAATTTCGACTTATATCTCCACAATTTTGGATAAAATTTGATATTCCGTTAAAGAGAATTCGGCTAAAGATTATATTATAATGGAAACCAAAAGTTTGATTCAAGAACTTGCTCAAATTACTAGAAGTAGCAATTCACTCTACATATATAATAATTAAAATAGACTTATGGAATGCATGTATCAAACCTCGCAAACATCGACGGCCAAGATGTCTTTCTGGCCTGCCTGATACCAGAATATAAACGCTAGATAGTAGGGAAAGTTGGTGCTCTCGTCAATCTTGAACATGAGGTTCTGGCCCGGATATTGACAAGATACTCTGCATAAATATAAAGGAGTTGTTATATTAATTGTTATATTAATAGTAATGTAGATTAGTTTTTTTGGGTGGTAGTATAAGTGGTAAAACAATATATCGATAAATTGGTAAATTACATTAATTGGTTCGAAATGGGTCGACAAAAGTCTTTCTATATATGATTTATGCTTAAGTTTTACTTATAAAAAAACATATTAAAAACTCAATTTCCTAAATATATCTTACCAAAATCACTAACCAGTTACCAAAATCTTCATATGTATTCATAATTTTCAGTGAAATTACTAATCTCAAACTATGTCCAATCTAGTGACCTATGAATTATTTGTCGACTTTGAACTGGCTTCACCTTTTGTACTGAATGTCTACAACCCCCATGGCCACTAGTTGGTCACTAGCATTAGCACTAAGACCCAGTTTGGCGTAGCCATGACGGGAAAGGATAAAATCCGTCCGGTCACCTTGACCCATGTCGGTTATCACGATTTTCACTCCTCCCTCTGTACAGAGATCCTGATTAGTACAGATCACCTGTTTTTGTCACCATTGGTTAGTAACAAGATAAACTTGTAGTGTAATCATAACGATCTGGAAGATGATGAACATGCTAGGGTTTGTTATGAACAGACTAGGGTTTGTTATCATTGTCACCTGGTAGCAAGCTCCACATCCAAGGCCATCTCTGTAGAGCTGAGCAGCGCAAGCAACGTCACCGCCATTCAGATTTCTCCCGAAGGAACCATATCCGCAGGCTCCCCCTGTCAGAGGTTAAACCTTTTATAATTCACAATAGACAATGCCGGGAAGTACAAACTTTATTCATTTTTCAGCTAGGTTTATAATCTTATTTTGATTGCAGATGTTTTAGAATATTTTAAAATTTTTATGAGTAAATGAAATCAACCATTTAAATTAACTATTGTTCATCAAATTTCCTCAATATTACAAATTCTACAATAAAATACAAGACTGACATAAGACTTCCTAGGAAATTGTCCTTTACGCAGAATTGGCATAGATATTCTCAAATTTTCGGCTAAGTTATGGTCTTTTATATAAAATTAGCATCTCAGTCTCACTTCTACATCGTCCTAGTAGAGTACGATCCCATATATAAATTTGACATAGTTGTAACTAAGAGTGGCATTAGAAAAATCATACAAAACTAGCATAAAACTGTTACATTAACACTCACTAAATTTTTTGAAGTCACCATGTTATAACAAAATTCTTTTGATCAGATTATAAGTTCTTATTAGAATAAAAACAAAGGAAACTCTATTTATAACATCACAAACCTGACTCAAACTTTATAGATATGAAGAAAAGCAGTATGGCAAGGGTGTGCCTTTTTAAAGTAGTTTTAAAGCACACCAGTGATATAAACGAGTCTCCCTAGAGCGATGTTGTTAGAGATACCTGTGTGTTCCTGTGCATCTTTTACAAAATAACTAAATGATATGGAAAAAAAATCCTTTTATTTCAATGCAAGAATCAACCTACTTTAAGTTTATGGTTCTATGTTTATAACATATAGAAATTATATAGTCTTGTATAGCTTAATTGGGGATAGTAGGGTAAATCAAGGGTTATGTAATTAGAGGTTTTAAGTTGAGATTTCTTATTTAGTTTATGGTAGTAAAACGAGTAAATGCAAGTATTTATAAGTTATAATGGTACTCTAAATTTAATTATCAGTAAAAACAAAAACAAAAAATAACATTAAGGAATTTAGATTTCTGTGATCCATAACAATGTTTAGAGAGTTTTCGGCGAAATCACATAAACCATCTTTTGTCCACGCGTTTCGAACCAACTAGTGTGGTTCATCGTCCTGACAATGAACCACACTGGTTGGTTCGAAACGGGTCGACAAAAGATGGTTTATGTGATTTCGCCGAAAAATCTCTAAACAAAAAATAACATATAAAAAACGTACAAATTATTTTTGTCACTGCATTGATCAGAAATTTGATGAAATGCTGGAATGAGACATCAACGTAAAACATGGAAGAAACAGCAAATGCTAGGGCTTAGTCTTAGTACTATCATTTCCGAGGCTGTCTGGACTTCCATAGTATGATGCTCTGGAACTCACGCAGTCATCACAGGCGCTGAATACTCTTTCCAGTATAACTAATAAGATACAGAGCCTAAAGCTTGATACGGTCATGGAAGAAGCCATGGTTTACCTCCAGAGATTTCAGAATCAATGTCTACAATCACTTCAATGAGAAGAAGATTGTGCACATCTGTATTGAAACTGAAGAGTACTCTATAGCCATTATATAAAACCTGCCATGGAGGAATCCGAGGGTCTGAGGAATATGCAAAATTGGATAAAGGAAAAAAGATGAAATTCCACTAACTTCATCTCGCTTTCCATGAAAGCCCTTGGAAAAGGAATGATGGCGCCGCCCACAGCATGTGACAAATACTTTAATGGGTGGGGAAGTCATTCATGAATTTTGTACGCTAACACGTTTCCTTTTTTCGAAGTATCATCTAATTTTCTGCTGATTTTGAATCTCAGAACCTCATTAATGGCGGCTAGTCAATGTTTTTCGATATCAAGCTACAAAACCTGTCTCTGTCTCTTTCAGTGAACTGAAACTAGGCTCTCCCACCATTATCCTCTGTAAAGGATGTTCACTCCTTTTTCTTTATGTAGCAGTTGACCTAAAATTTTGATAAAATTCGATTCCTGTCCTATCTCAACTAGTACTGCTTGAGAATTGTCTGGTTAACAATTGACAAGAAGAAGTATTCAAATAAAACTCCATGTATGTCGTCGTGATTTCGTCAATGCTTACGGAGTAAATTGATTTCTATTTTCATTATTTTGGCATTTCAGTACTGATATTCACTTGAGAAACCTCCATAATAATTTATGGGAAATTTTAATGAGGTAATGCATGTGATAATTTGATATGGTTGAGTGTATTTAATGATTACGGAGTAAATTTTTCGCAATTCAATTATGCGGTTTTAATACTTTTTGGAAATGTTAATTATGTCAATAGCTATTTTTAGATTTATTATGGTACGGGCTCCTTGGAGTTTTAATTTAATAATTTAATCAATAATGATGACATAATAATTATGAGATAGATGGTAGGTATTTTATTTTTTTATAATATTTTAGAATATTTTCAGTACTATAGGCAAAGCAAAGACTCAAATTTATTTTCAAAGTAATTGTGTTATTTTTTCCTTATAATTAAATTCATTAATAAAAAAATCTGTGTTATATGAAATGAGTTATGGTTTTTAGGGCATATGGTGTTGATAAATGTTAATATAAGGCGCATGAACTCCAAATTTACTAAGGAGATTTGATCCCTCTGGGTGCATGGTAGATGTAGACTTAAAATGGATCTAGGATGGTTTAATTTCCTCTTTTAAATAGGCTACATTCCACATGAATACCATGGATTCTCATAAACTTGGAGCTCAAAAACCAATAGTATGTTGATGAAGTTAAGTTTACCTTATTATTTTACTTTAAAGTTTATTTTTGTTTTAACATAGAGTTATTTTTTTATTTTTCTAAATTTTATTTTTAACAACGTAAAAATGTTTTAAAAGTAGTGTTAATTTTTTTTTATTTTTATTAATAAATATAACTATTACTTTTAATTTTATTTATAGTTTTCTTTTATGTTATTTGACTAAGTAAAATGTTTACACAACATAAAAGGCAACATCTTTTCCATAATGCACTCGGAGCAATGGTTATTTTAAAAAAATTATAGTTTATTAATTTTTATAATTCTTTTTAATTTTAACAACTTAAGTAAGTGTTTTTCCTATAGATATTTACCAACCATTATTTAATTTAGTTGCATTAATTAGATAATGTAAGTTATAATTTGAAATACCTAAATATAATCGATATGTTAAAATGAAAAAAAGGTCAAATATATTCACTTTGGTATACTTTAATAATCAAATCCCCTAAGTTAGTCATTAGGAGAATATTTGGAATTAAACATTCTACGATCGTACTTCAATGAGGTGTCTTTTGGACTTTTGAGAGTTCAACAACATGATTTTTGAGAGGATTTTGTTATTTTTTTTGGGGCTCAATCTTAGGTGAGATCACAATGTTTTGTCATGTAAATTGTATTTTTGAAAGTAAATATATTTAGTTTCCTTAAAAACTTATAAGTTATTAATTTAAAATTAATTTTTTTTAATGATTTAATCAAAGTAATGAGAAAAAATCAACCAAAAATAATTAAGGACAAAAAACAATCCAAAAAATCAAATTATTTACTCATTAAATTATTGTTATTTTAGTAGCTAAGGTTACATAATTCTAGTATCCTAAAGTTTAAAAAATATTAAATTAATTTATGCAATTTAAATAATATTAAATCAAAATTTCATAAACAATTTTTTTTTCAAATTTTAATGATAATTATTTGAAAAATCTTAGAGTGTGTGTGAGAGTGTAATTTATATATGGAATGATATTACTTACCATAATTTAGCTATACAGTATCAAATAAGATTGTGATTTTTTGTTGTTTAAAGCACATTTTTGAATATATAAATGAATTCAACACCTTAGAAAACTCCTAAAGCACTTAAATATTATAGCATAGTCTAATTAATAGACGAAATGGCTTTCCAAATCCATCAATAGAACTTGTTGTAAGATTGTGATTTCTTGTCGTTTAAAATACACTTTTGAGTTTAAAATACACTTTTGAATGCATAAATGGATTCAACACCCTCAAAAAATCTAAAAAGCACTCAATATTTGAACAACTTAAACTTATGATTTAAAAAAATTTGTATGAGATTTTGGACAAAATTGTCTTGAAAAATTGATGAGATCCTTAACTCTATTAATTAAAACTAGTCATGTATATATAATAAAAATAATAATTAAATTGAAATAAATTCAAGAATTTAGGATTCATTTATAATTTAATTAAAATCATTATATAACAATTATATATTTTAAATTGATTTTAATTATTAAAAATTATTAATGTGAATAATATATAAATTTAAAAATAAATATATAATTTTTCCTTAAATTTTAAATTAATATTAATAAACTAATAATTTTAGTTTATAAAACTTGAGATCTTGCAATAATTTTATAAAAAATATTTAATATAATATTAAAAAAATTAAAATATATTTTAAAAATGGACTTCTATAACTAGACAGACAAATTACAATTCACTCCTAGACCATATCATTAAGCCAGAACTTGAAGTACAAGGTATGTGTTACAAAGAAAGTTCGGGAAACAAATCATTAAAACATTTTATTTATCACATAGTGAATCGTTATACGCAACCATTAAATAATTATTTCAATTTAAACTTCTAATTGTTGTGGGCCCTATGTTTATTGGATATTTAACACACTATCATTTTTTACGTTTCGCGTTGTTGTCATAGCAGATATTGTAAAATTTTCTCGGCCTCAACATCAGACTTTCTTTTAAGAATATTATAAATTATCTAGATTAATATTAATCATTAATATCATTAATTAGATTATAATTACAATTTGAATTTAATAAATGTTATAAATTAAAATCTGTAACAAAAGATTAATTAAGAGATTTTAATAATCGTTAATTTTATAAATTATTTTTTCTAATAATAGTAACATAACATTTTCCGTAACTTAAAGTCGATGCCCATATCTAATCATGACAACATGATTATTGAAATAAAATTAATTTATTAATGGAATTTTAAATATAAACTTGTTTATGAAGTAAATTCGACCAAAATCTAATCATTATGTATTCATCCTTTTGTATAATTTTTATATTCGTGAATCATTGTCGTGGAGCTATATGGGTCATTTTCATGCATACTCATGGATTCAAATAGGTAACCTGAAATAAAATATATATATATTATCATTCATCTT
The DNA here is from genome assembly GCA_000404065.3 of Pinus taeda. Classification (NCBI taxonomy): domain Eukaryota; kingdom Viridiplantae; phylum Streptophyta; class Pinopsida; order Pinales; family Pinaceae; genus Pinus; species Pinus taeda. The sequence continues at coordinate 86,580 of APFE031007551.1, read as the reverse complement.
TAACATATATTAAAAAATAATTTTTAATTTTAGCCTTAATAAATGGTAATAGTTATCTTTTAATTTATTGGAGTTATATGTGATATTATGCCCAGAAAGTTAGGTTTGATTTTATTATCTTAGATCTCAATTTAAATTCTATAGCGATGTTTATTTCAAGTAAACTAAGAATTTAACCTTTTACCAAATGGATGTTGCATGAAGTCTCACTACTGCCATATATTGTGAGTGGGGCATATAAAACTTTAAGCCTAATTCTAATGATTAGGACATGCTCAAAAAGTGTTTTCCATTGGGATTGTTAGGAGTTATGTTTCTAAAAAACCCTAACCCTATCTCTAATAATGATTAGGACATGTTCAAAAAGTGTGTTACATTGGGATTGTTAGGAGATATGTTTCTAAGAGTAAAAGATTGGGATACTCGAATAGGGAAGAGATAGTCTATAACTCTACTATAACTTTATATTAGTTGATTATTCATCGTAATGTTTTATATAATATATATAATAATATATCAATAATAATTCATTTTTGTTTTCCCTGTTGAATTTTTTTATTATACATTTATTTTCATTTTGTAGATGGTTTGCTCATTTTATAACCACAAATTACATATTAAATTTTTTTAGTTCTAATGTTATGTATAGTATGCTTGTAATATTACACTTTATTTATAATTAATCAGTGGAATAGAGAGTAATTATGATTTTTTTGTATTATATTTTTGAAGATTATAGATCATGCTATTATATTACATATTTTTTTGTTTGAGAATTTGTTTCCAGATCCATTGCATGAGATTTTTGAATTATCAGCATTTCCAACTTGCTTACGAGGTTTATTATTAAGATAATATTTTTTTTGAGATTATATACAATATTGTAGTATCAAGAATTTTTCATAAATATATCATTATTAGGTCTAAGCAGTGGACAATGAGTATCTAAGAATTTCATGAAATGCTACTTTTAGAAATTTCATCTTAATTTGAAGTTGAATTGGGTTGTGTTCAAATGAGTTAAGTTGACTAATATTAGGTTTATTTGTGTTGCATTGAAGTAAATTGAGTTGATTAGCATTAGGTGAATATTATTCACTTAGGTTGAAAAGAATCGGGTCATTTTGAGTTGATTTGAGTAAACTTGGATTAGGTTTAGTAGAGTTGAGATAGTTAATCTTAGTTCATTTTAGTTTAGTTGAGTTTAGTTTATTCATGTTGAGTGTAATTTAACTAAGTCAAGTTTCATTGATTCAATTTGGGTTGAGGTATTTTGAGTTGACTTGGGTTAAGTTGATTTTATTTGAGTTGAATTGATTCAAATATGTTTGAGTGGATTTGAATTAAGTTGTTCTAAGTTGAGTGTGTTGTAATTGAGTGAACTTGAGTTTGGTTGATTCAAGTTGAGTTGAATTGAATCAAGTTGTGTGGAGATGATTCATGTTGATCATGTGTGCATCGTTGATAATGCCATCATGTCTTATAAGTATCCAAAGCTCCGAGAAACTAATCCTCATAAGGATAAAGGAAAGATCTAGAAATCAAGGAGAAATATGTCTCCAATGTGTATGTTTGGAATGGTACAATCAAGGGTAATTAACATGAAATTCACACACATCATATAAACTACATTTTTATATATTGGTAAAATTATTTTGATAAATAATTTTCACGAAAATTAATGGGCTCCCTCTAAAACTCAACAAAGCACAACATCTTTAAATTTGAACCCATTGTAGTCTCAAAATCAACATTAGGTCCCCAATAATAAGACTCCTCCATTATGGAATTACACCTTGATTAATTTAAACAAATGGAACAAGTCAACACAATATGGTTAGAATATATCCTAGGTGGTATACTCACCCTTAGTAATGATTTGGGTAGTCCTAGATGCTCATATGCATCATAGAATGTAAGAGGAATTTTTCTTAACTTATAGCAGGCTACCATGCAAGGCATGAGAATGTCCATGCATAATATTTTGTCATCCATATAGATATGATTATACTCTATTGGACATTCCAAAATAATCTCCACACTTCTGTAAATCTATGAAGGAGCTACCTGTGAACTAAAGGACCTCACATCATCACAAAAATTCTCATATTCACTCACCCATTGTTGATTTTTAATGATTTCCTTAATTTATTACTACTTTCCAATGATTATAAAATCAACCCATCTTATACCATATTCATCACTAAGTAATTATACAAGAAAATCTTCAACAAGAAAACAATAATGACAATAAAAACTGCTGGGAAATCCATAGAGGTTGAAGTTAAATGATTTCCCTTATTAATGACATTATCTTGTGATGTTTTTATTATTACTAGTTCTTTTGATTTATCTTTTCTTATCATCAATACTAATGCCAAGAAACAAATAAGTTAGAACACAAAATGTAGGCACACTGTCAAGGCGAAACCACACTTTAGGGAAAAACCTAGTCAACATGTTTCCTTCAGTAGATTCAAGATTAGATGACCAAGACCTTGCAAACTAGACTAGACTCCCTCCATCAAATCATCCTTCATCTTTGTCTTTGATCCATGTGATTGTGTAAGCATTGAGTCCTGGTCACTAAGAGGGTACCAAATTCTTGTTTTTGTGGTAGCATTGAAGGCTTATCACTGTCATAGCATTCAAACCTTGTGCCAAACCTTAATTCACTGAGATAGTACCGAGATCTTCACCACACCGAGACTTGTGATAACCTAGCACCAAAATCTTTTAGCAAGATGGTGGCACCATGGTAAGACTTCATATTTGCATTTTACACCGAAATATAATAGCATTGAGATAGAAACAAGACTTTAGTAACACTGGAAAACTTCACTATGATCACCGGAACTTCTTTGAAAATGTGATTTTTTGAGTTGGTGTAATGAAAAGTTCCTAGGCTTGTATATGTAGTGGTATGTCCATCCTAAATGAGCCGACATGATTGATGAAGAGATATGCCTTTGTTTTTAGGCCAACGTGAGTTCACTTGATAATCATTCCTTTGAGGCTGGCTTGAAGAGGTTGTCTTGAAGACTTTGATGAAGAGGCCGAGTTGATGACTTGATGAAGAGGATGACTTGATGGAGGAGTTTTTGAGCAAACAATAAATGACATTGACAATAACCTAAAGCCTATAATGGAGTCTTGACCTATAATTGACCCAAGTATGAAACCCATGCTTTAATAAGTTAATTCAATTTAATAATAAAATTATTTTCACTTTCTTTTGATAAATATATTACATTTTGACTTCAACTACAATTATGAAGAGCAAACCTAGTTACGTTCTCCAATAGAGACAACAAAACATAAGAGAACAAAATTATCCTTGGAAAACCCCAAATTAGAGGAAAAAACCAACACCCTTTTCTTAGAGAAATTGTCCAATTCAATAAGAGATATAATCTCATTTCCCAATAATAATAAAAATTCAAACTAACATGTAACCAAACCCAGGTCAAACCTAGTCGAACTGCCCATGCGCTAAGTCATACTATTGCTTAGAAAATTTGGTCTTCCTCAAAGAATGGTTATTTTCCAAAAGCTTGATATACCTCAGAAAATTAATATGCACATAAATTAATCTTCCCGTAGGCTCGATCTTCCACAGATAATACTTCACATGAATAAAATAAGAGTGATCCAAATTGTACCTTAGATTTATTCTTTAATCAACCTTAGAATTCTTCCTTGATGAGATCTTATTTGTGCCTCTGATTTCGTCCTTGATCAGCCTCAGACTTCATCCTTGATGAGATTCAATTTTTTCCTCAAAACATCTAAATCATGTCCAAATGAAGAGGATGAATGGTATTTTTACAGTGATGATAAGTGCTCCAACTGTTGTGACTATTGGGTTGAGCCGAAATGAGCTTGTGGAGAAGTTGAACTTACTTTTTTGGAGGAAAAAGTAGGAATTTGAAAATTCAAATTTTACTTCTTTTGGAGCCTTTTTGTAGAAATTCCCACTGTAGATCAACAGATTATGTAATATACTAAAACATAATACAATATCTATAACTACAACACTTTGCGGAAGCTTAATCGAATTGAGCAAGATCAAGAGAACACATATAACTAAGAATGAGAAATCAAACACACATAACACAAAAGAAATATCATGGGGAAAGCCTCAGCCTAAAACCCCAACTCTATATTATCATACAAGTGAAAATATAGTCCAGATTACAAAAAGAATCAGCTCACAAGCTATCATGTTCTCTCTGCAGTCCCTCTGCTTCTCATATATAGTCAAAGGTCTCTCTCAAACCTTCTCCTCTGCCCTTCAAGCCACCTATTCCTTTGTGAAATTTTCCTTGGGGTCCAGTGAAGCCACTTGTGTGAATTAGCCTCTTCACACACTCACTAACCTCTGATCTAACTGCACAATCCTGAAGGAGATAATTCCTTCTCCATGGATGAGTTTCCTTTATAGGAAAAAATCCATCCAACTGATAGTACACTGTCCCTCCTCTAATATCAACTGGGTCTATATCTAAACTAACATGCATGAGTAATTCATGAGAGAATATTTAGTTATCTGAAGAACAACAGTTACATGCATGCAAGCATTAATTAACTGAGCTCACATTAATTTAAACAAATTATTTAAATCAATCTAACTGGACTTGACTCAGTTAATTGAGCCAACTAATTACAACTCAAAAAAGGACTCATCCTTATCTCTTTAACTAATGGATAAATTCCTCAATTAATAGATAAACTGTTGCATGTACTCACATAGACTCCATGTTTGATTTTTCACAACTAATTAACTCATGGTGAATTAATTAATTTATTTTCAAACAACTGTTAAGTTCAAATTCGAATTTTAATTCATTATTTCAGTTTAGGGACTAACTAAAATAGGAATCCATCCTAAATTGCTAAAAATAGAATGCTATTTTTAGCACTTCCATTTTTCATTCCCTTTTGTTCGATCTAGCATTGGTACCCAAATTGTTATTTATAGCAGTGATATTTTTAGCACTTCTATTTTTAGCATTTCTTGTTGCCATTTTCAACACTCCCTCTCAACAAGAAAGGCTTCAACTCGAATCTGATCCTGTACCTTTGGAATGTTCTGCACGCAACACTTCTACCAAGTGTGGTTGCTCCAGCAACTCTAGAAACAAAAGAAACTCCTAACTAACCTCTGTTGGGCTAGAAACATACTCTGATGCCGAAGCTCTACCTAATGTTGACAAGTGCTCCCTCTCTGACCTCTGAGCTGCTGCAACACTCCATGCATCTCACACCATTGCACACTTCTCTATGCCATCTTGCACTAGTGCAACACTCCTGTGCCTCTCACATTATTGCAGCCTGCTGGCTCTACACAGTCCTAGGACTCCTGCATTGTAACTCTCTCTACCGCTCCATCCGCATCTGTCTCCACCCACTCAGCTAGTCCTGCTACTCCTCATCGGGGCTCCTATAGCAAAGTTGAGTTAAAGAGGTTGGGTACCTCAAGAATCCTGCCCCTATTCCATCCTTCTTGGGAAGATCACTCCACATTTCCCAACCTCCTACCTGGAGGTATGGATGCATGTGATCCCTCTACCCACCTGGCTTTAAATTCCCCCCTATAGGAGGTCTTTGCATGAGTGGATGCCTCCACTCGGTCTCCTCTCGGCTTCCCCAGTTGTGGCTGCTCCACAACCTCTTGAAGTTGCTTCACTGAACGTGGCTCCTCCACAATTGTCTGAGACTTCTTTTGTGGTTGCATTTTGAGAGGTAATATACTCTCCCTCTCAACCACCAAGTCTCCATCAGTTTCCTTGCTCCTCAAGGCTTTGCATGCATCTTGAACCTCAAGAGAATACAGGTTCTTGACCCATGAACTTATCTGCTTCACCTGACTAGTGATGATGTGTCTAACGAAAGCCTTTCCCTTACTAAAGACTACATCATATCCTTTGTCTTCCAGCATCGCAATCAACACCAAATTTCTCTTCAGTCCTAGTACATACTTGACATTGGTTAAGGAAATGCGAGCTCCATACTCCCCCTGAAAAAAAAACCGTGTCTACACTTGAGACACTATACTTTTCATCATTACCCATCACTATGAGTATCTGGATACCTTTCTCCTCCAAAGTACTGAAGAAACTCTTATCGTCAGTCATGTGGAAAGAAGCTCCACTGTCAAGAAACCAACCACTTCCCACCATGGATGAAACCATGCACGCGAAGAGAGTGAAATCCAACTCAAACTTTGAGGGCAATGCCTTACCTTTAGATCCTTCCTTGGATTCCATATTGGATTTCTTCAGTGGACAATTTGTAGCAAAATGGCCCATCTCATGACAATGAAAGCATTACTCTTTTGATTCGTCAAACTTCTTCCCACCTTGGGAAGAACTGGATTTTGAAAGAGAATCCTTCTCCTTCCCTTCTTTTCCTTACTCGTTAAGGCACAGTTTTCTTCATCCTCCATGGATGAAGAACCATCTCTAGTGCTTCTTCTTATCTCCTCTTGCATCAGACCTAACCAAAGTCGTTCCTAATCTAGTAGTTTCTCTCTTCCATTAACCAAGTCCTGGTAGCTGTGCCAACTCTTAGGAAGACCGAGGAGTGTAAGACTCACCATGTCATTATTAGCTGTCATGATCCCTACAGTTCCAAGCTCATCCCTGCATGTGGTGAGGTTGTTCAGATACATAGAGATTGTGTCACCCTTTTGACACTTGATCTTCCGAAGCTTGTCTTTCAGCGCCAGCTTCCTCTAATCACTGTTATTCTAATATAGATATTTCAATGTTTTCCACATTGAAAATGGTGTCTCCTTCCCATGGAGACTCAAGACTATGTGATCTCTAACTCCCTCCAGAAGGATTCTCCTTGCTCTAGCCACACATTTCTTCCATTCCGCCAATTCTTAGGCACTATATGCTATAGGCTTGGGGACTTCTTGATAAATGAAGTCCTTTAACCCATTATCCTCTAATACTGCTTCCATGCGATCCTTCCAGGCCATACAGTTTGAGCTACCATCAAGTGCATACTCAAGCCTCAAACTGTTGAACACCATTGGTGGAAATGAGATGTGATAAGAACTCAATTTTTATATTCAGGAATCACAAACTTCGAACTTCTCCCTTCTTGTATACTATTCTCTCCTTTGATCACCTTTACTCTAATACCATGTAGAAATTCCAAGTGTAGATCAACAGATTATGCAATATACTAAAACACAATACAAGATCTACTTCTACAACACTTTGCAGAAGCTTAATTGAATTGAGAAAGATCAAGAGAACACATATAACTGAGAATGAGAAATCAAAAACACATAACACAGAAGAAATATCACGGGGAAAGCCTCAGCCTAAAACCCCAACTATGTATTATCATACAAGTGGAAATATTGTCCAGATTACAAAAAGAATCAGCTCACAAGCTATCATGTTCTCTCTGCAATCCCTTTGCTTCTCATAGACAATAAAAGGCCTCTCTCAAACCTTCTCCTCCACCCTCCAAGCGTCATATTTATTTGCACAATTTTCCTTGGGGTCCAGTGCAGCCACTTGTGTGAATTGGCCTCTTCACACACTCACTAACCTTTGATCTAACTGCGCAATCCTGAAGGAGATAATTCCTTCTCCATGGATGAGTTTCCTTTATGGGAAAAAATCCATCCAACTGAGAGTACACTATCCCTCCTCTGATCTTGACTATATCTCTTTCTGAACTAACTTGCATGAGTTATTCATGAGAGAATATCCAGTTATTTGAAGAACAACAATTACATGCATGCAAGAATTAACTAACTGAACTCACATTAATTTAAACATACTATTTAAATCATTCTAACTGGACTTGACTCAATTAACTAGGCCAACTAATTACAACTCAAATTAGAACTCATCCTTATCTCTTTAAGTGATGGATAAATTCCTCAATTAATAGATAAATTGTTGCATGTACTCACATAGATTTCATGTTTGATTTTTCACAACAAATTAACTCATGGTGAATTAATTACTTTATTTTCAAATAGATGTTAAGTTCAAATTCGATTCGAATTTTACTTCAATATTTTAGTTTAGGGACTGACTAAAATAGGAAGCCATACCGAACTCCTAAAAATAGAATGCTATTTTTAGCACTTCCATTTTTCATTCTTTATTTCTCAATCTAGCACTGGTACCCAAATGCTATTTATAGCAGTGATATTTTTAGCACTTCTATTTTTAGCATTTCTGTTTGCCATTTTCAACACTTTTATCACCCAGAAAATGTTCACCTTAGATCAAAATACATCACACAGGATTGATTTTACCATGGAAAAACCCACTTTTACGATAGGAAATAATTTAGTAAACCATTTTTCTAAATTATTTTTCATTAAAATCCAAAAAC
>APFE031007551.1:8574-78187 GCA_000404065.3 Pinus taeda | reverse complement strand
TATTAAATCACTATTAGATAACTATTTATTATCACTTGTAACTTAATCACCTTGGAATATTTAAATAAATCGTAATTATTTATTATTCCTTATTTATTCCATATTTTTCTTTTGAAATAGTTGTTAATTCATTCTTTATTAATTATTTCAAATTCATATTTTCTTTAATTCTCACAAAGTGATTAATAAATCATTTTTATTTGTTAATTACTTCAACCACTTTCCAAATAATGATATTTGAATATTTTTTCTTCTCAAAAAATATAATAAAATATCTACAATGTTTAGATTTTGATTTAGTCAATGATATTTTATTATTTTGTATTTCTCAATCTATTCCAATATTTTTCTATAAATAGATGGTTTTATATCCATTTTTTACCATGACCATTTTCATCATCCACTTTATCGTCTCATAGCATTTGATCTCCTACTTGAGTTCAAGAATCTTTTTTTTTTCCCATTGCATATCACAAATTAAGAGAGAGAAGCACGTTACTGAAGCACAAGGTCAAGAAGGACCCATCCCAAAGAGGGGGATTTGCAAACCCATTTTTGTAATTTCTCCTCATCAAGTGTGTCATTTTAATTAATAAACTTTCTTATTAAGATTATCCATTGGGTTGCTACACTTGTATTTCTGATGTTATATGTTTCTATTTGCATATTATCTTTTGTTGTGGGGTTTTCTCTAACATTTTGTTACATATTTGAAGCATAGACACAACCATCTTTTGTTGTTAGGGTTATAAGTCACCTATAACTTAAGTGAAGGGATTTTTTCTCACTTGCAGAAAAACTTTACACTAACAAACGATGACTCCACTAGTGTAGTGATTCAGAACCTTGGTGAATCTTGTTTCAACCATTTTCAGTGTTTTTTTTTCGAATTTTTTTTCTCAATTTTTGTTTTTAGGTCTCTTCTACTTTTTGGAAAATTATATGTTTCTAGTTGGGTTTTGCATCTTTCCATGAGTCACAAGTACCAAGTGAGAACGAGATGACACAATCTGGGTTAGATCTATCGAGAGGAAGAAGCATCAAGAAAACACACTTTTTAGCTTCTTTTTTGCACTCCCCAATGCACCTTTTAGCCTAGAATCTGTGCCCGAATGCACTTTCTAGGTCAGAAACTGTATTCTACATTGTTCTAGTATTTTTTTTTAATTTTTTTCGAGTTTTTCTAGTTGTTGTCGAGACTATTCTGTGTGTGTGTTGGGAAGGGTTTATGTTATTTATTGAGCCACCTATAGGCCTAAATCCACTTAGTATTTTTCTCATAAAGGAAGGAAAAAAACCCCTAAGGTTTAGAGTACACCTCTATCATTTACGAATAACATTATTGAGTTGAGGAGTCTAGTGTGCCACATTTTTAGCTATTATTTTAGAACCCTTTTCCCATTGTTTTATATTCATTTTAGACAGATTTTTGCTTATTCCCTTTAGAATCTTGTGTTGTCTTCCCTCCTTAGGATTCTCTTGTGTATCTTTTTTTCTATCGCTTGTTTCCTACCTTTTTCCAAAATTTTCACTTCTATTTTTGTTGGTTTTCTACATCACTTTCAACATTTTTTTTCCTTTAAATCCAATACCCTTAGACATTAGATCTTTTGGCCTTTTTTTATGTCTTTGAGTTACTTGTTTGTGATCATTTTTGTTACTTTATTTCCTTCTTGGGTGGGGGGTTGTGTGCTTCAAATTGTTGCTAATTTTACTATTCATTTTTAGTATTAATTTCATTTTATGCACTTTATTGTTAGTGGCATTGGAATCATCAAAACATGCTTAATTAACTCATCCACTTGACATTATTTTCACACATGCACACCATAAGTGAATGTGTGTTTGGTTATAACTGCCAAGCGAAGAATTGAAACACTCCACCACAATAATAACTTCACTCACATAGATTAAGCCGGCTTGAGAACTAGGGCCAAAACAATAATTGTAGTTAGGCATCGGATCAGTGGGATATGCTTCCAATAACACCCATTGATTACTTACATTAACACATAGTGTAACACCGTCTTCCCACATCCATCCAAGTAACCATGCCAACCAGGTAAACATCATATGAGAGGCTACTATGATCATATTCAATTTCCTATGTGACATTAAGAAAGTGGAATCAAAATAAACATCACACACAATCATCCAACATCATCAACAGAACCCTCAGGAGACAAGTTAGTCACTTAGACAACCTATCCTTGGGTTCCACTATTGTTATAGATCTCTTAAGCCATAGTCACTCTCATGCTATGGGCAAGGGAGTGACCAAAAACCTAAAGTCGCTCTCATAGGCTTGCCGGACAACAACCAGAGACAAAAATTGCCAGTTTTGTGCCAACGACCTTGGGATTTAAGCCACTTTTTCAGGACCAGAGCCCAGGCCACTACCCATAATGGAGTGATAGCTTGAAATAATTAAAAATATAGGGAAACAATGATATAAAATAAATAAGTTGAACAAGACCATAACCAAACCCCTACTAGCCATTCTAAGAATTTCATCAAACATATCATCAACATGTAACCTAGAGGTGTAAACAACATAATTAAGGGTAGGGATCTCATACCTATCCGAGAATCTCTATGAACCATTGTTCCCTTATGTCATTTTCTGCATTATCATCCATTAGGCCATAGATACACTATCCATTCATTTACAAATAAAAACATGCTAAGATCCATACATAGGTGTTGTCATAAAATATACATAAAACTGGCATAATAGGAATAGAATTACCATAAACATACCAGCCATCAAAATTCACATATACATCAATACATTTACACATGAAAATCAAGGGAATGAATTTCTTATTAATGAATGCAATAAACCAACCTAAGATGGGACTACCATGTTCCACCTGACCATAGAATGGCTGAGCCAAATCTCTCTCTAGCCATTCACCCCCATGCCATATTCCAAGCATCAATGTGGGACTCAAACCAAAATAACCAACCAGGGCATAGCGAGGCTAAACCACCCCACTCTCATCAATAGAAACCAGGCTTTATTTTAATCCATCCCAGATCACTAGGCCAACACAGTGAACACATAATAATAGGCTTTACCATGATCTCCACCCAATCACTGGGCCAAACAAGCATGGATGCCACCAGATCTCTCCACCTACACTGTGATGAATTTTCCTATCTCTTAGGCTTTACCGCAATCGAAACCCGGATCATTAGGCCATAAAACGAGACCCACTCTCAAGGCTTTACCGCATATCCCAAACCCAATATTATTAGGCCCAACAAAGAGAAAACCACCTCTAAGATTTATTGTATATCCTGTAACTCACTCGCAAGGATTCCTAGGCCATTCGAGACAACACAAAAATTGGCTTTATCGCAACCCACAGTCTGGCTCAAGGGTCACTAGGCCATGTGTTCTATCATTTCAGAGATCCACCTCACTCAACTTCGAATCCATCTGGGAATCTAGCTCAAGAAAAACATGAGAACCCCATCACACCATGGCTATCTGGAAATAGAAAGGTTATGCTGAAAACATTGTTACACCTAGGAAAACCAATGCCATGATAGAAAAGAACCACATGCAATACCATGCATGCAAAATCTAGCAAGGAAAATACACATGCAAGTTGATAACTGCAATGAACTAGATTGTCGTTGCTTGATCCTGTCTTTCCCTGCTTGATCTTTTCTTCCTCTTGCTTTCTTTTCCTTTCTTGCTCCAATCCCAAAATTCTCTAAGAAGACTCTAAGTTTCCAAGAGTATGAGAGAGAGAGAGAGAGAGAGAGAGAGAGAGAGAGAGAGAGAGAGAATAATGAGAGAGCTCCAAATCTCAACAAACAAAAGGTCATGAATTGATCCTCATAAGCCCTTTTATGAATGAGGCCTCTATTTTCTTCATTTTCCATTATTTTCCTTCATTTTCCTACTCACATGAAACTTGTGATCTTTCACCTCCCTTTTCTCCTAATTTCCATTATTTTCATAAATAAATGTGCCAAAAATTCCATTTTTCCTTTCCATAGCCTTAGATATTGCCTTTGCCAATTTCCTTAGCCATAAACAACCAAATGAACACCCTCTAGGATATCTTAACCAACATTTGGCTTGGAATAAGTGTCCCAACAACCGTGGCTATTGTTTTTAACTTTTATTACATGGAATTTTCACCAGGGTTGTTGCAAAACCCTCCCTGTTGGGGGACACAATCCTCAGTGTTCAATCACACATGTACCTCAATAACTTGCTAAAAGAAGACATACTTCTCATGGAGCTTTATAACACAACTCATTGAAATATTTACAATGAAATACCTTCTCAAAGGAAAAACATCATGACAACATGATAGCATACCACATAGTGGAGCTTTATAACACAACTCATTACCGTATTTACAATGATCATCTTGCTTAGTGTTAATCCACATGACATCATGACATCGTGATATCATAACCACATGATAGCATATAACATGACAACATAATCATAATGACATAACACCCATACTGCATAGTGGAGCTTTATAACATAGCTCATGGTGGCATTTACATCCATACACATATGTAAATATAACAAAATCACCATGAATATATACCAGAACATATATCAAATCATATACAAAAACATATGTTAAAACATATACTAAACACCATATATAAGCATATATCAAAACATCATAAAGCATATGTCAAACCACCATAAAGCATATATCAAACCACCATAAAGCATATAGCACACCACCATATCGAAGTTGCTTTGCCTCAACTGATAAACAAGGAAGGTTACATAGCCTACATCTGATCTGCCATCTGCCATGTAGCTTCATCAAGACCAAAGTGATTCCATTACACTTTAACTTGCTTGATTGCTCAGTTTTGGAACATGAGCACCTTTTTTTGTAATATACACTAAGGCTCTGTTATAATTCTCCATCTGGTTCCACCTGAAATATAAACTAGTCAATCACGTGATCAACATCCTTAACATACTTCTTAAGCAAAGATATATGGAAAACATCATTGACTTTCACTTTTGGAGGCAGTGCAAGTCGATAGGATACTGGCCCAATCCTCTCAATGATGTTGAAGGGTCCACAAAACCGTGGTGCCAACTTATCACATGATCCAATCTGCAAGGAGCTCTTCTTCGGTTTGATGTGTAAGTACACCTGTTTTCCAACCAGGAACTCCTTGAACAACCTATTCCTATCTGCATAACTCTTCTTCCTATCCTGTGTTGCCTTTAGATTCTTCTTGATCACCTGCATTTCCTATTCCATGTCTGTCAACATATATGGTCCAATCAATACCCTGCTAATTCGATCACTCCAACTGATGGGAGTGTTACAACTCCACCCATACAATGCCTCGAAATGAATCATCCTCAATGACTCCTGATAACCGTTGTTGTATACAAACTCTATCGAAGGGAGATGTTCTTTCAACTTCCTCTGCTAATGCATCACATACATCCTCAACATGTCCTCCAATATCCTGTTGACCCTCTCTTTCTTTCCATCTGTGTATAGATGATAAGTTTTGCTAAAGGCCAAATCTATGCCCAAACCTTCAAATAACTCCTTCTAAAACTTGGTAGTGAAATTTTCATCTTGTCTGACACAATATTCTTTAGAACATTGTGTAGTCTAACCACATCTCTGATGAATACCTGTGCCACATCACTAGATGAGAATGTAGAATTTACTGGAATGAAGTGTGCAACCTTTATTAGCCTATCCACAATAACCATGATGGAATCATGCTACTTCACTATCATAGGAAACCTTGTGATGAAATCCATGGAAATGACCTCCCATTTCCACTCTTGAATCACGATTGATTGTAGCATTCCACATGGATGTTTACACTATGCTTTCACTCAGTGATAGTTGAAACACCTCGCCGCAAACTCTGCTACAACCCTCTTCAAATTTAGCCAATAGTAGAATATCTTCACCATTTTCAATGTATTTTGGTAAACTAGGTGACCTGAATATGGTTTCACATCAAACTCCCTCAATATCACCATCTTGAGCTCACTGTTGTCCGGTTGTAACCTAACCAATCCATCTGTTGTAAGACAATTATCCATACCTTGTGCAACTGCACTTATACCTATACTTGTATCTGCACTTGTACCCTGTTGCAACCTATGCACAATCTCCATATACCTAACATCCTGCTGACCTACCTACAAGATCCTATCTTGTAAGTCTGTCCCATAGGAGCTCGTAGCTTCCAAGTGATGTACTTGTACCCATCTACTAAGATCATTTTCACCCTATTCTCTTTACCTTTGATATACCTAATATATGCATTTAGATTTGGCTAGTCAAAAAAATACCTCAACCCAATATGATCACTCATAAGTACAAGCCTCCTGCCAACAAGATAGTGCCTCCACATCTTCAATGCATGTATGATCTCTTCTAACTCAATATCATGTGTCAGGTAGTTTTGCTTGTGCTCATTTAGTTTCTAGGGTTCATAACATACCACCTTTCCATCCTACATAAGGACTACACCAAGCCCTCTCTTGCAAGCATCTGTGCATGCCACAAACTCTTTGTTTGGACCCACAATCTGTAAGATTGGTGCATGTGTCAACAACTGCTTAAGCTTCTCAAAGATATACTCACACTCCTTTGTCCATTTTAACTTATTACCTTTCCTTTTTAATGATGTGGTAGGATAATACATCTGCGATAAGTTCTTGATGAACCCCTGTAATATCCTGCCAGACCCATGAAGGATATTTCCTCATCCACACTCGTAGGAGCTACCCACTCCATGATGGCCATTATATTCTCTGGATCTACTGCAATTCCTTCCTTGGAGACAACATGTCCCAAGTAGTGTACCTTAGTTTGAAAGAAACTACACTTGTTGAGTTTAACATACAACTGATGCTCTCTCAACAACCTCAACACTGCTACTAAATTCTTGACATGATCTTCCTCATTTTTAGAATACACCAGTATATCATCAATGAACACAATAACAAATTTATCCAAATATGGACGCAAAAAAGTATTCATAAAGCACATGAATGTAGCTGGAGCATTAGTTAAGCTAAATGGAACAACATCAAACTCATAATTCCCATACCTAGTCCTAAATGTAGTCTTGTAAATGTCCTCTTCCTTGATGCATACCTGATGGTATTTGGATCTCAAGTCAATCTTCGAGAACAATATTGATCCCTTCAGCTGATCAAACAAGACATCAATCCTCGACAAAGGGTACCTTTTCTTGATAATCACTTTGTTCAACTACCTGTAGTCAATGCACAATCTGAGAGTACCATCTTTCTTCTTCACAAATAAGACCGGTGTGCCCCAAGGTGATACACTTATCCTAATGTATCCCTTGTCCAAAATTTCCTTCAACTGTAGCTTTAACTCAACTAACTCAGGTGTGCTCATCTTGTAAGGTTCTTTTGATGCTGAAGCTACCCCTGGCACCAACTCAATAGAAAGGTCTAACTCCCTGTGAGGTGGTAACTCTGTAATGTCTTCAGGAAATACATCCTTGAACTGCTGTAGAACTGAGTATCTTCTCAACACATCTGCATCCTCAACTTCCTTATCTTTATCACTAGAAATGTGAACTACAAATAACTTGCACCCTTTCCTATGACTATGCTTTTCTTGCATAGCAGTCACCATCCTAATTGATGTGGCTTTCTTCTTACCCTACAGGACTCTTAGTTCCCCATTTTCATCAACACACTCAATGGATTTTTCATAATAGTCTACCTTGGTCCTATGAAGATACAACTAGTCCATGCCCAACAACATACTGTATGAACCCAACGATAATACATTCAAATGTGTTGCAGTAGGCATACCATTCAAGTCAAATGCACATATTCTTACCCAATAATGAACTCATTTCTTTGGACCTGTATCCAACTGTACTAACCAAGACTCTACATCTATTTCCTTACTCAAACCACACTTATCCACCAAGTCAAGACTGCCATAGCTATAATTAGATTCAGGTTCAATCAAAATAGAAATAACTTGATCACAAATCTTACTGTCCATCTCAATGATAGATGTCCGATTTTCTACCTACCTGTTTTCCACTGCTTGATAGATACATGGAACACTCTAACCAACATTGCCAACAGTTTGTGCCTCTTGTGCAATCTATTTATCTAAGGCCTACCACCTTGATTCTATGGAAAATCACTCTTAAGGTGCTCCTTACCGCGTGTCCAACACTCTAACCGATGAGTGGCCTCACCTCTATGTTGTTTTTGTTGATGTGACCCATGTCCCAATCTAGTTGCATTAAATCTCTTTTGTGGTGCCACATTATCTTTCTCATCTACATGCGAATGCCTTGTCCTCTTAGGCTGCCATTTACCTTTACCTTTGTCCTTTCATTTACGTCCATGATGAGATCCATTCTTGTGCTTTGATTGTTCATAGCAATGCTTCATTTTCCCAATAAATTCCTCAAGTCACCGAGGTTCATCATACTCAATCCCATCTCTAAATGCTAATGGAAAACCACTAAAAAATCTCTGAAATTTAGCCTTCTCATCAGTAAGATATGGTGCATACCTCAATAGCTCCATAAACTTGGCCGTGTACTCTTTTTTTTTCATTGAAGACATCTTTAGCTCATAGATCTCTTTAGCCTTACTGTCATAGTACCTTTATGACAAGTACTTCTTCTTGAAAAGCCTCTTGAACTCCTGCCAACTCAAGTCATCTATCATGATGTCTCTAACCCGCTTAACATCTTCCCACTATATGTCTTCTTTACCTTTCAAGCTGAGATAACTATTTTGGCCTTCATGTTATTTGTGTACTCATGCAATTTAAAGAATTTGTTTATCCCAAGTATCCAAGCCTCTGCATCTTCTAGCTTCTTCACATCTCCATCAAAAGTAGGTGGTTTTTCTTTCTTCAATTCATCGGAAAGTATCCCCTATCATTCCTACTGTAAGGATGATAGCAATGATGATAATGATGTCTATCAAAACCAGAACTACAATATTACATATGCTCATCACCCCTTCTATACGAAGTGTCCAACAACCTATCATCTCTCACTGTATCAGATCTATCTGACCTATATCTACCAGGATACCTACTGCCATATGCCCCATTAGTTATATCCTCATGTCCATGGCTAATTTGAAGCATCCCTTATCACCGCAATTTTGACAAACTATGAAGAAGTATAGCATTAACTTTTGCTTGCTTCTCTTGTGCCTGTATGATCCAGTCATTATCCACCTTACCACTTCTTATCTCTTCCTTCAGACTTCTCAATGTAACTATCAAATCAGAAGAGTTCCCAACACCACACTTCTCTTCGGATTCATAAGGAGGGTCTTTGTAGTCAACCATGTTGCTAGCCACTAATACCACTCTTTCCTCCTGAAATGCATAATATGTCACATAAACCAAATCACAATAAATCAATGTACCTTAGCACAACTCAGGGAGGATACCTTGTCTGCAATATCACCAAATCAATGTGATACATGTATAACATACCTTGTCTGCAATATCACCAAATTAGTGTGATACATGTATACCATAGACATAATAGCATATTGACATACGTAATAAATCTATCAAAACATAAACATCACTCTAGCTAGGGTCTAGTCATCAATGCAAGGCCATATCAGCAATGCATGCTATGACCTCATGCATGACAAAAACAATTAATCCATTGTACACATTGCCACATGCAAGAAACAACATGCATAAGCAATGCCTAATCAACTACACATATGCATAAACACATGTAGTCGAACATAAGCGATCAATTCTTGTAATCAATGTACAAGACTGATACATGTAACCAACATATTCATGAATGTAGCCTAACATACAAGGATGTAATTAGGTGACATAAAATCAGCATGTAAGTGACATATAATCCATATGCAACTAGTCACATTCCCATGACAAATACATTTTAGGAAATCAATATCAAATTCTCCATAACAACCATACTGCAACCATAATCAATCATCAAGCCAATGCAACAAGCACATGAAATGTAAGTGTAAGGGACACACATGCAACTGACATGCATGCATGACCAACACACACAACCCATCCAGTACGAGAGTTGAACCATGCTCTAATACCACTCTATAACACCCTCCTCCCACATCCACCCAAGTAACCATGCCAACATGGTAAACATGAGAGAAGAGACTACTATGATCAGATTCAACCTCCTATGTGACTTTAAGGAAGTGGAATCAATGAAAAAATCACACACAATTATCCAACATGATCAACAGAACCCTCAGTAGACAAGCCAACCACTCATATAGTCTATCCCTCGGTCCCACTATTGTTCTGGATCTCTTAGGCTATAGTCGTTCACATGCTATGGGCAAGGGAGTGACCATCAACCTAAAGTCACTCTCACAGGCTTTCTTGCCAACAACCCTAGGATTTAAGCCACTTTTTCAGGCTTAGAGCCTAGGCGACTACCTAGAATGGAGTGATAGGTTAAAATAATTAAAAATATAGGGAAACAATGATGTAAAAACAACAAGCTGAACAAGACCATAATTAGACCCCTATTATCCATGTTAAGCATTTCGTCAAACATATCATCAAAATGTAACCTACATGTGTAAACAACATAATTAAGTGTAGGGATCTCATACTTATTTGAGAATCACTATGAACCATTGTTCCCTCATGTCCTTATATGCATTATCATCCATTAGGCCATAGATACACTATCCATTCATTTACAAGTAAAAACATGTTGAGATCCATACATAGTTGTTGTCATAAAATACACATATAACCAACATAACAGGAACATAATTACCATAAACATATCAGCCATCGAAATCGATATATACATCAATAAATTTACACATGAAAATCAAGGGAATGAATTTCTCATTAATGAATGCAATAAACCAACTGGAGATGGGACTACCATGTTCCACCTCAAAATAGAATGGCTAAGCCAAATATCTCTTCAAAAATTCACCCCCGTGCCATATTCCAAGCATTAATGTGGGACTCAAACCAAAAGAACCAACCAGGGCATACCAAGGTTAAACCACCTCACCCTCATCAATAGAAACCAGGCTTTACTGTAATCCATCCTAGATCACAAGGCCAACACAATGAACACATCATAGCAGGATTTGTCATGATCTCCACTCGATTACTAGGCCAAACAAGCATGGATGACACCAGATATCTCCACCTACACCGTGGGGAATTTTCCTGTCTCCTAGTCTCTCAAGCTTTACCGCAATCCAAACCTAGATCATTAGGCCCTAAATCGAGACCGACTCTCCAGGATTTACTGCATATCCCTAACCTGATATTATTAAGCCCAATGAAGAGAAAACCACCTCTAGGATCTACCATATATCCTGCCATTCAGTAGAAAGGATTCCTAGGCCCTATGAGGCAACACAAAACCCATCTTTACCATAACCCACAGTCCAACTCAGGGGTTACTATTCCATGTGTTCTATCATTTTATAGATCCACCTCATTGATGAGCCTCAGTATTGCAACAAGAATGTTGCAACTCCCAAGGCTACCAAATTTAATTATCAACCCAGAGTTTGTACAAAATTAAGAAGTATCAGCGCTATATGTGCAACATACAATGTGTCTTTCCTTTTTTTCATGATGTAATGGAGTGTTGTATTGAAATCAAATCCTAAACTAATTACAGAAAATGAAATGCTCGAAATGGAAACCTTAACCTATTGCAAGAAATAAAATACAAGGAAAGAAACATATCCTAATTGCATAAATATCATGAAATAAGTGTAAAAGAAACCTAGCTTAACCCTATTTATCACATGTGATCTTTTAAACTAATTGAGCATGGAGTCTGATCTAGGGATTATTAACTCCTATGTGCATGTGTGAATATAAAAGAACTCTTTTTTTTATCTTTTTTTTTTTTATAAATGAAAATGGTAATCTTTCCTTGTTCTTTGGCAGGGGAGACAGGTATGGAGGAAGAGCGTTACAATGGTCTTGATGGCATGGAGGTCAAGTAGGGGCTTAATCCTAGCTTCAGTGATGCTTTTTCTCAATTCGGGTTCAAAATAGGCTGCTACAGGATTTCCTATAGGAAAACTATAGGATGTCTATAAGATCTCCTGTTTTACTACAAGATCAGGCTGAAAGCTTAGGAAGTGGTTTGGAAGGTGGAATGAAGCTTGGGAAAGGTGGATAATGGGAGAATAAAGCATGAAGGTGGTGGACACTACCCAAAACTCAAGAAAGGGCTGCCAGATGGTTGGATTTGCTCAATGGAAATGGAAATTTTTTCTTATAAAACAAGAATTCAGATGGAGATCTTAGTGAATTTTGGAAAGATGGGTCGGTAAGGATTGGATGAGGAAAATGAGATGAGTTCTACCTATAATGTAGAATCTCCTGCAACAACACACATTATTGTCTGCATCTATACACAAATTCATCTATACATGGAAAAGATTTATTAAACGGAAGAAAACAAAATTGTTACCATCTAATGGCTAGGTGCATGAATGGAAGTGCTTGAAATCAATACAAGAGTTCTTTGAAACTAGTACAAAATCTAAGAGCAATACAAGAGTTCTTTGAAACTAGTACAAAATCTAAGAGATCAGAGATGGAAATTGCAATTTATCCTAAGAAACTTAAAGACAATTTACCCATGCTAAAAAAATAATGAAAAATTACTAGTCTAAAATCCAGAAATTCTAGAACTAGTGAGCTAGTAAATCTATAAAATTCCTAACTTAATAAAATGAAAATGCAATGGGGTAATTTTTTTTTTATTAAATAGAATGTTTTTTTGATCTAATGCAATTAGAACCAACTCGATTGAAGCTCATTAGCATGCTCTAAAAAATAGCAGAAATTTATTGTCCTTTGCCACAAAGGAGTTCGAGAAATCTAGATTTGGGAATAAGAAAACTAATCCAAGTAGCTAAATGGTTACTATTACCTTCCAAAAATTTTCCATGGATGAAATTATGCTTTTGATCTTGAAAAATAATTTAGATCAACCATTTAACCCAATCCTACAAAAAGAAATCATCAATACTAAATGCAGAAATAGAAAGAAACGAGAACAAGAGATGCATGTGAATAGGAAGTGACAAGAAGAAAAACAAATGATACAAAAGGGCTATGAGGCTCCTAGGATGGCCAAGCCCAAGGAAAATCAAATTCCTATGGAGGAGAGCAAGACTTAGAAGCTAAACATGACACCAATCTTCATTATTTCCATCAATATAATTACATCCCTGCAAGAAAATACAATGGAGCTGCAAAAATACGAGTTCTCTCCACAATAAGACTAATCAAAATCTACCCCTAGAGGAAAATTCAACTTGGTACTTATACAAAATTATTAGGAATCATTCCCCACAAAAGGAGGAATATCTCCCCGCAAAAATCCCTTAATTAGTGGATATGGTTCCCCATACTAGGAATCTACATTAAATGGCAGGGAACACATTCCTAGATTTTCTCAATCATTGGAGTTCCACAATATGTGTCATAATTCCATAATATCCTGTTGATTTATTATTTAATATTGATCCTCCTATAGTATGGAGCAAGTCCCTAAATGATCTCCTCCTCCAAATCTTCATAATCTACCCAATATTGTCATAATATTCCACAAAAATAAATAATGTTAGTCACAAATATGCAATTATTCATAACATTCCTAATTAACATATTAAAGTTAAAAATACATTATCTAATGCAAAAATAAAGGTTTAATGTGCTGAAGGATCTTTAGATGGGCCTTAATTTATGTCTAATTTAGAGGCCCATCACTCACTCATCTTCGAATCCATTTGAAAATCCAGCTCAACCAAAACATGAGAACCCAATCACACCATGGCTATACGGAAATGGCAAGGCTAGGTTGAAAACATTGTTACACATGGAAAAATCCATTCCATGATAGAAAATAACCACATGCAATACCATGCATGCCAAATCTAGCAAGGTAAATACACATGCAAGTCGATCCCTGCAATGAAGCCCGTTGTCATTGCTTGATCTTGCCTTTCACTACTTGATCTTTGCTTCCTCTTTCCTTCTTTTCCTTTCTTGCTTCAATGCTAAAATTCTCCAAGAAAACTCTAAGTGTCAAAGAGTATGAGAGAGAGAGAGAATAATGAGAGAGCTCCAAAATGTAATTGGCAAAAGGTTAGCAACTGATCCTCAGAAGCCTTTTTATGAATGAGGCCTCTATTTTCTTCATTTTCCATTATTTTCCTTCATTTTACTCCTCACATGAAACGTGTGACATTTCACCTCCCTTT
The DNA here is from genome assembly GCA_000404065.3 of Pinus taeda. Lineage (NCBI taxonomy): Eukaryota > Viridiplantae > Streptophyta > Pinopsida > Pinales > Pinaceae > Pinus > Pinus taeda. The sequence goes on along the minus strand of APFE031007551.1, from coordinate 63,891 downwards.
TTTCCTAATTTCTATTATTTTCATAAATAAATGTGCCAAAATTTTCATTTTGCCTTTCCAAAGCCTTAGCCATTTCCTTTGTTGATTTCCTTAACCATAAACAACCAAATGAACACCCTCTAGAATGTCCTGACCAACATATAGCTTGGAATAAGTGTCCCATCAACTGTGGTCATTGTTTTTAACTTTTATTACATGGAATTTTCACCAGGGTTGTTAGATAACCCTCCCCCTTACGGGGCACTGTCCTCGGTGTTCAATCACACATGTACCTCAACAACCTATTGAAAGAAGACATAATGCTCATGGAGATTTATAACATAGCTCGTTGGAGTATTTACAATGAAAGACCTACTCAGTGACAAAACATCATGACACCATGATAACATACCACATAGTGGAGCTTTATAACACAACCCATTATGGTATTTACAATGTTCATCCTGCTTAGTGCCAATCCATACGACATCATAACATCGTGATAACATAACCACATGATAGCATAGTAACATGACAACACAATCATAATGACATAACACCCATACTGCATAGTGGAGATTTATAACATAGCTCATGGTGGTATTTACATCCATACACATATGTACATATAACAACATCACCATGAATATATACCAAAACATATATCAAATCATATACCAAAACATATACTAAACACCATATCTAAGCATATATCAAAACATCATAAAGCATATATCAAACCACCATAAATCATATACTAAACTAGCATAAAGCATATAACACACAACCATATCGAAGCTACTTTTCCGCAACCAAAAAACAAGGAAGGATACATAGCCTGCATATGACCCACATATACATATGAGCCATCAAGATCCACATATACATTAGTACATTTACACATGAAAATCAAGGGAACGGATATCTCATTAATGAATGCAATAAACTAAACAGAGATGGGACTACCATATTCCACCTGACCATAGATTGGCTGAGCCAAGTCTCTCTTCAGCCAATCACCCCTGTGCCATATTCCAAGCATGAATTTAGGACTCAAACCAAAAGAGCCAACCAGGCCATATCGAGGCTAAGCCATCTCATCCTCATCAATAGAAACTAGGCTTTACCATAATCCATTTAGGATCACAAGGCCAACATAATGAACACATCATAATAGGCTCTAACATGATCTCCACCTAATCACTAAGCCAAACAACCATGGATGCCACCAGATCTCTCCACCTACACCATGAGGAATTTTCCTGTCTCCTATTCTCTCAGGCTTTACCGAAATCCAAACCCAGATCACTAGGACATAAACCAAGATCCACTTTCTAGGCTTTACAACATATCCCAAACCCGGGATTATTATTCCCAACAGACAACAAACCACCTCTCCGCTTTACCGTATATCTTGCCATTCATCGGCAAGGATTCCTAAGCCACTCAAGAAAACACAAAACCCAACTTTACCACAACCCACAATTTTCTTAGGGGTTACTAGGCCATGTGTTCTATCATTTTGGAGATCCACCTCACTCAGCTTCGAATCCATCTAGCAATCCAGATCAACCAAAACATAACAACCCCATCACACCATGGCTATCCAGAAATGGAAAGGGTATGCTAAAAACACTGTTACACCTAGAAAAACCCATGCCATAGTAGCAAAGAAGCACATGCAATACCATGCATGAAAAATATAGCAAGGAAAATACACATGCAAGTCGATACCTGTAATGAAGCTTGTTGTCGTTGCTTGATCCTACCTTTCCCTGGTTGATCTTTGCTTCCTCTTGCCTTCTTTGCCTTTCTTTCTCCAATGCCAAAATACTCCAAGAAAACTCTAAGTGTCGAAGAGTATGAGAGAGAGATAGAATAATGAGAGAGCTCCAAAACGCAACTAACAAAAGGTTATCAATTGATCCTTAGAAGCCTTTTTATGAATGAGGCCTCTATTTTCTTCATTTTCCATTATTTTCCTTCATTTTCCTCCTCACATGCAACCCGTGACCTTCCACTTCCTTTTTCTCCTAATTTCCATTATTTTCATAAATAAATGTGTCAAAAATTCCATTTTCCTTTCCAAAGCCTTAGTCATTGCCTTTGTCAATTTCCTTAGCCATAAACAATGAAATGAACACCCCCTAGGATGTACTTCCCAACATTCAACTTGGAATAAGTGTCCCATCAATCATGGTTATTTTTTTTAACTTTTATTACATGGAATTTTCACCGGGGATGTCACACATTAAAAATTGACATTTTAGGGAGCTTAAAATCCTTCACCATCCCATGGTCATAAGCTAAAGCGTGTCAAAAACTCGATTTAGACAGGGTTAGGCTAGGCCATGGTGTGAGTGGTTCTCCTCTAGGCTACCCAACTCGTGGTAGGGAATTATGTGTCATGGCTAATCACCAAGAGGCTCAAGGCTTGACCACCCCCATGGGATGAAGGTAACCATAGTAGCTAATCTTAAGAAAACACCCTATAGGACTCGCTATGGGAAAGAAGTTAGTTCTCTACCCCACCTTTCTCTAGACAAATTTGCTTGCAAGGATCAAATTTTCTCAAGTAAGAAGTATCTTGGAAGGCCATCTAAAATAGTAGAACTAGGACTTGTTTGAGGATTTAGATCCATTTAGGCTAGAGGTCATTTTTTGTTTGATAAGACGTGTTTTCTTGAATTAGAGTCGCATATCATTAAATTTAATTTAAAATTGACACCACTACACTATGTGTGTTCTTGTTTTTTATTACTCTTTTCTCCTATCATTGCCCTTTAACCTCTTGGATCATCTTTGTCTTGACACCATTGCACCCCAGAATTTGTCGGAGAGACCTCATGGCCTTCACCCCCATTTTCCTTTAGGATATTCTCTTACTCATGCTCGTCGAGTTAGGATCCATCCTCCTAGCCCTCCATTGAGCCCATATACAAACTCTAGCTCTTTTGATTCTTCTAGGTCTTCCTCTGATTCTGCATCTTCCCAACCCCACAACGCTAACATGTCAGGAATAATGTGGGTGGTGGAAACACAGGTAGTAACCAATGTCTTGACCAAGGTAATTCCACACAAAACCTCTTCAGATATGGTCACTAATCTACCCTTGCTTCCCTATTTGGCTAGTTTGAGGCTTCCTGATTTAAGCTAGCTCATCAATGGTCGTCTTCTGCATAATCAGAATTGGCCTCCCATTCCCATCAAAATTCACTTAGACATTCCCAAGTTTGAAGGTAATTTGGAGAAGATCCCACCAATAATGTTCGCTCTTTCCACATGTGGTGTTCATCAAATTCCATTACCAAAGATTCCATTCTTCTCCATCTCTTCCAACACACTCTAACTAGATATGTTGCCAAATGGTATGTGGAACAAATGAATGCCTCTCATTCTACACAAGTACCAAAATATTGACCTCTTTTCGTCAAAATTATGTCACCCACCTTTCTTACCATGTGCAAGAATGGCGCATACAAAGGAGCATGTGTAAAGCCCTTGAGTTTGAAGATTGTGTATATATGGATTGGTTTTTGAGAACCCTTTTAGCCTCCATAGGTAATGATGTTGCTTCCCAATTCCATCAAACTCAGGAAGAAACCCTCTAGATAGCATTGAAATATGATCTGATCTATGCCCAGTTAGGTTATGTTTATACTCTCCTCCCTGATCTGCCTTGGCCTGGTGTTGCTTCTATTTCAAGGGCATCTCATGCCAGTGACAGTATCATTGGATCTATTTCCCACCCTTAACTATCACCATATCCTCAACCTCCTATGAGTTATGGTCAAACCCAAGGGGGGACCAATTCCCCTTACACCTATCCCCCTCCTGATCCTTTGCGTGTCAACTCTTACCAAGGTACAATCACATCATATTCATTTCCCCATCCACATCAGTCGATTTTGAGGCCAATTTTTGCTCAACCTGGTTATCAAATTGTTATCATGAATCCTTATTATCCTTATGCATCTCCTAACACTCCAACCCCAATGGCACAAACACCTCAACCTTCCATGCCTCCGCCTCCTCTACCACAACAACAACCACCTCCATAGAGTCAAATGTACGCTCAGGAGAGCACTACCAATCCCCCTAACCTTAAGAGAAGGAATAAGGGGAAGGGTAACCAGAACCAACAGCCTTAAGGTAACCAAGAAAAACAAGGGAGAGAACCTAAAGCCCATAAGAGTGACCATTCAAATAATGTAACTGAACAATAGGGAATATATTCCAAGATGAAAAAGGCTCTCAAAACTAATAAACCTTATGTTTTTTGTGGAGGCTTTGGAAATTATACTCATGAATTTCCCATTTTACCTCCGATGCGTCAGGCATGGGAAGCTCAAGCAGCTATCTCTAGATGACTTTAGCTTATGGCTCCACCTCCTCCTTCCTCTTCCTCACAACCAGTTTTTCTTACCAATCCATTCCCTCATCAAGGATATGTGGCTACCCAACCTGCCCAAAATCCTCCACCTCCTCAACCTTCACAACCTGGGAATGTGAATTACCAGATTCTCATGACAGATTTCGAAGAAATGAACCTCTAGACTTGGTCACACCAATATGACAATCCTCCTGATAAGTCAGTGACTCAATCCCAAACCAATGTTTCCACTGAGACTCCTTCATCAAAAAATGGCACCTTACATATCCATTTGCCTAAGGAAGAGGTTCCTCCTAAGATCACCAAAGGCCCAGTATGTTGAAACACTGCTAGTTCTTGAGCCTCCCATACTTATAGTATAGTAAATGACTTCGTGCAGTCTCATGTTTCCATGTCAATGCTGGAAGTCCTCCAAATGTGACCATCCCAATGAAAAGCTCTTTTGTTTGCTTTGGTTGTTGTGGATCCTCTTGATGATCGTTTAATCATCTTTGATGCCGATAAAGCAGATCATCCTCTTTTTTCCGCATATGTTTCTTTTCAAATACCAGTCTCAATAAAAAAATCCATTGTTCAATGATGTATAATTGATGAAAGCACCTCCACCTATGTGATGGTTGCTAGTGTTTGGAAGCGACTTGGTTCCTCTAACCTATCACCATCCACCATCACCCTTCATGCATGGGATGGTCACCCATCACAGCCTCTTGGTCTCTATTAAAATTCCCTTATCACTTTTGCTAGTAAAATGGTCATGATCAATATCAAAGTCATCGATACCCCTTGAGATTATAACCTCTTATTGGATCATAGTTACACCTATGCCATGTCAGTGATCACATATTTGGTCTTTCACAAGATGTAATTTCCCCATAATGAAAATATTATTAATGTCGATCAACTTACTTACTATGACCCTAATTCAAAAACATCTCCTTAGAATACCATCTCATTGATTGCGCACAACAATACTATTGCTACCATTACTGTTATTTCCCTTGGAGTCTACAACTATTCCACATTACTTGGGGCTTATTATGGCCCTCTGCCTACCCCTTCCAAGCCTATATCTTTTATTGTTTACATTCTTCAAGTGTCACTAGTCGTTGGAAAGCGGTCTGGTATGTCTTCTCAATATCCATCTCCTCCACAACCCCTTGCTCAAGAGTAAAATCATCATTCAAGAACAATTCTGCCAAGCCATTCCCCCTGCTGGTATCTCTCCGGGTTCTTTCCAACCAAGAACCATTCCCCCAGGTCTTACCCATCTCGGAGCAATTCCTCTAGGTCATTACCCCTTCGATCAGAAACCTTTATTATATATGTATAAAATGTATATTATTTTAATTTATGTAAATACTAATTTTATTAATTATTATTTTATTTTATTAACTAGCCTACTGAAGCACCGCGACTGAGATTGTATAATAATTAAAAATATATAATATAACCAACTACTGCTTGTAGCCACTACAACTCTTGGTGACACACTGGTAGAACTCTGGCTCTCTGAATGGACCTTGTTGATGAAAAGCAAGTCTAACACCTTCGAAAGTATTGTTCAATTCTTAGCTCATCTTGGTTTCACACTAGCTTGATTGTAATATGTAGCATCTACCAGGCTCTTGGTCGATTGACACACATTCCAAGCCAAGGAAACATAGTTGTTTCGATTGGGGTTGAGGGGTATATATTTTCACAAGCAGTATAGTCGTCAGAGTCTTAGTTTCATCTTAGTGTTGCTACGCTACCAGTACCCTGACAGAGTCACTTAGAAACACAAAAGTGGCTCTACTACTAGCCATCCTTGTTAGTACCTCGGTGGAGTCACTTACATCACCTCTCTATGTAGGAAACCTTTCTCTTCTTCCGCCTTATTCATTTTTCATTTTTGAAATGTTTGAATTTTCATTTTTTTCATTTTTCATTTTTTTCAACTGTGCATAACACTTATTCATTTCAGAGGCGGAATAGGGATCCTCACTCTTTGAGAGAAAAAGAGGTTGTTCTAGCTGAGAAGTAGTTTATTATACCTCTGACGTTCATGTTAAGGTTTTCTCCTAACCTTATTCTACTTGACTGAGCTGACAAGGGTTAACCCAAAAACAACCAACTAGAGTAGGTGACACTAGTTAGCATGCAAGTATTGTGTTTTCACCAAGGTTCACTTTGAACAGTATGTATTTTCCTTCGATGTATCATGGACTAAAAGTAACAAGTTCTTCATACAGAGGCAAGATGATAGATAACCAACTAGTGATAGTTGTACAAGGCCTCTTGTAATTTACCCAACTTGTTTCAAGAGTCATACATGGTTTCATGCAAAAATGACCTACGAAAAAACAAGAAAACTAACAAACAAACAAAGCAAAGAAAGAGTAGAAGAAAATGCGAAAGAAAAGTGGTTAAGCAAACAAGAAAGCAGATAAACAAACAAACAAAGCAAGTAAGAAAACAAGCATGCAAGAAAACTGACTGAAAGCAAACACTAATCCTACTCCTAAACTAACGGTGCATGGGCCTGATCACGTGAAGTGATATTTCCAAGGCACGCACCGACACCTTAGTTGACCCATGTTGGTGAAGGCTTGGTCTGCGAGCAACCCAGTTGTGCGACATAGGAAGCAAGAAAGATATAACAATGAAGACAACCACTAACATGGTATTGTGCGACACTACCTACAACTTTGAACCATAGGCACACTCTTGACTGTGACATGCAAGAAAATGAAAGAAACAAATATAACTTGCGTCATGCAAGAATGCTTGTAATGTAAGACTCCTCCAATGCATGAGCGATAGGATCGTGCAATTTGAGTGGAGGAAGCATGACCTGTGTGTGATATTTATCTTCAATGCATACAGATGAGTGATGAGGATCCTCAGGTGATTGAAGAATTTCCTGATTGGAAATGAGACTAACCCCAAGAGAGCAAGGGCCTGACATAACCATCAGCTCGGGCTAAAGTTCCTAAACAATCTTGGGTGTTTCAACTTCATCATCAGATATATCATCATAAACCGGTGGCTTCGAAAGATCAATTGCGATAGGATCATGATCGTGATTGAATATAGAAGTAAATGGATCACGACAGCCACGATCAGAAAAATCGATGATTTTATTGACATCCTCATGATCTAATGAATCAAATAGAGGGGTAGATGAAAAACGAACAAATTCATCCTCTGTATTTTTGGAAAAGGAAGATGAAAGATCAAGTGGATTTTCAATGAATAACTTATCCTATCTATTATCAAATGATGGAACAACATCTGGTGTGTCCTGTGAGTGATCAACAATGGGTGCATCTGTGGATGGAGATATAGATGTGAAACCATAGATGGTAGGTTCACCAAAGATGTCAGGAAAGAACGGAGGAGGCTCGAATGGAAGGGAGTCATCCTTCACAGAGTGTTGATACTCAAGCTCCCACTCATCCTCTTCATGAATGACAGTGCATGTTGGTTGTGCAACACCAAATCCAGCAATGGCTTGTTCCCCATTCACAACAAGTGTAGAGTCTGGAATGGAGGAACACAAGATAATATCATCCGAAGGAACAACTGAGTGCGGAGACAGAGGTTGTGGAACAAAATGCATATGAAAACTCAATGGACTCACAATCAAATCTACATGAAAATTAAGCAAAGTGATGTTGGGAGGACATGATAGCTGAACCATTGTGTGAGCATGATCCTCAACATCACTCTGCAACGGTGGAGTTGTTTGATGAGGGGATGGCAGACAGTCACTTGTGACAATGACCGAATCCATATGAGATTGTGCAGCTCCATCATTGAAGAATGTTGAGTGAGGCTTGATTTAAAACTTCTTCTTGGGATGAGCATATTTCTTAACACAATACTTGAATCGGTCCCAAAGACAGAAAAATTTCATCTGGCTCCTCGGAGATTGAAACTGCAAGTCACGAAAGCTCTGCCAAAAATCCATAATCGATTCATGCAAAGCCTTCCATTATTGTAACAATTTTTGGTCAAGATGGTCTGGATCAAAATGATAGAAAGTGTCTTCAATGAGATCATAGAAGTGCTCAAGTGAGTGCACGTTGTCAGCTGGTAGGCTACATAGCCATCGAAGTGGAGATTCGCGAAGTGTGTATGCAAGCAACAAGCTAGCCTATCGTCAAAACACTTATCTTCCTCATGAAGCATGGAAATAAAGTCATGTAAAAACTCAGGCCAGGCCACTTTGCCTTCACCATCATACACGTAAATGGACAAGTGATCGAAAAACTCACTCGTGATGGAGACATCTTCATGATTCAAAAAAAAATGTGGAGGGAGAAGAGTGCAACAATCAATGATAGATATGCAAAGGTTCAAAACAGGATGAGGGGACCCAGCTTGTCATCTGACCCTCCTTCTAGCTCCATAAATGTTGACGGTGTTGGATTCGCCAACATGTCAGGGGATCTCCCCGGTAAGAAGTCCCAATTAGACCTCAGATCATTTGGTGTAGGAGTATTAGTAGTGGGTCGTATGGTAATGCCTTGACCATGATTTCACACAAAGGAAAATAAGATAACTCTGTTGGTAGCAAGGGTGTGACAACTACAGTGAGTCAAGGAAGGTGCATCAGAGGTTCTAACACACGGAGGTTGATATGGGTGCACCCATTGGAAACCTATGATAGCACGCAATTAAGAAGGGAACACACAAGCAAAGATGCATCACAACATGGAAGGAAAGTTAGCGAGCAATCCAATGTGATGGTTAAACCAGCAACACATTTAAGAAAGATTCATACATACTTATACAAAATAGTCTATACATGCATGCATAAGTAAACAAATACATATATCATTTAGAGTAAACCAAATAACATAGAATACAATAAAACATATGCATGAAACACGGTGGCTCTTGTTATATTAATAAGTGTAAATTCTAGTCATACAATACATCCATGTCCAACCACTAGTTCCGATAACGGAACATTACAGCCACAACCGTCTACTCCTCCAAAGAGATGGATCTGCGTATTGGAGAAGCCAAGGCTCATTACAATATTGTCCAAGATCTCTCCAAGATGGTCTTATCGGAAGCTTGGCCGATCAAAAGCCTATACAATGAGTTATGAGGGACTATTTGTAGCAAAGGGTGGGGTGGCACTTAACATTCCCCTTTGTGAGAGTTCAACTACCATCATGACTCTTCATCTACTCTATGACTGTTACATCCAACTATCGACACTTGACTTACACTTGACATGACGTTACATTACAATGCACATGTATCCATGTGAGACAAAATGGCTTAAGCAAGCCATGCTAGACATCACTTTGAATTAGACAACCATGGAAGTCCAACTCCTCAACATCCTCATGATGATCAATAGTAACATACTAATGCCAAGATCAGTAGTCCTTGATGGTGTCTGTGTGCTCCAAGGTGACATCTTTCTGGAACCTGATTCTTGAATCCATAGCATCTGGGTACACTGCTCGGGCTCCTCTGTCCAACTTGTTTGTAAGCATGTGCATCATTGTCTTCAATGCGTCCATAACAACAACATACTTGTTCATGATGTCTGCACTAATGGGAAATTCTGGGTTAGTTGCAATGCACATCAACTAGTTGAAGTACGAGTTAAGATCTAGTTGGACTTGTGCCTTTATCTTCACCTGGGTGAGAGTCCCAATAGATGGGATCGCATGTGCGCACACCACAACATCCATGCTCTTGAACACACGTGTATGGGAAGCCTGTATACTAGTGATGAGCTACAAGAGCTCTTCATAGTTCTGGATCTGACTCTGGATACGTGCCTTCATCTCAAATGCACTGGCCTTCATCATCTTGGGCAAGTGAAAAGGGGCTCCATTGTATCTCATCATCCATGTTTGCATGTAATCAACAACAACATGTAAGTTCATCAAGATACATGCTCTTCTAACACATCGCTGCTACCATTCGTTGAGATGGACAACTGCCTTATGCATGGTGCCAAACTTGGAGTACAATGCTTGCATAACTGTTTCAAGGGACAATACTTCATCTAGTATTGCCTTCTTTAGTTCAGCTTTGGCGGACACTGTCACCAACTCTCCTCCTTTCTCGGTTGTCTGAAGTTCCTTAGCCATTTTCTCATTCAGCTATCAGAAAGCGAATACTTGAGTTGGTGGCTTCAGCATACACTCTAGTAGCATCGGCCAAGGCTATTGGATGTTTGCACACATCAGACATGGTCACTCATTCCTCAACCTGAGTAGGATATGTATGATCATCTGAAGTCAACACTCTGTGAGACCGCATAACGCTATGTTGAGACTCATCGAATAAGATGTTATGCATCTCTTCTTCCGACTAATCTTCAAGGATTTGAGTGCCTCCTCAATCGCTTGATAATTGCTCGACATCTAGATGTGGTGAAGAAGATAATTTGACCTCTTGGTGTCGGGCATAAGATCGATGTCCTGTTTTGATTCATGTTGCTCCATATATGTATCCAACTATTTGAAGTGATTGCTCTATCTCATGAGCGAAGTCTTGCTCTTGTGATGGTTCACCCTGTCTGCCTAATGCCAGCTGTTCAGATGAATCCACTACCTGTAGGGTGTTGTTTCATCTATTTGCACATGTTTCACCCCCTACTGTACATGTTGTTGTTGTGCTTCCCTCTCCTATTTGCGCAGCTCTTGTTCCTTCTAGAGTTGCTCCTTCAACTCATGCAATTCCTTCTCTCCTTCTTCCATTATTCTCTTATTCCTCTGCCTTTGTACGATTTTCTTGTCGCACTGTTGCCTCTTCACCTCTATAGCCATAGCTACTTTATCCATAAGTGGATCTTCTTGGAACTCACATCTTTTCTCCTCCTCCATGCGATCAACAATCTTCCTCTTGCCCTTGTTACGCACTGGTATGCTTGTCTCTACTGCTAGTGCTAGTGCTGGTGCTGGTGCTAGTGCTCTCTAGGATGCTACTTCTTGTTTCTTTGCTAACAACTCGACAACGAAGCCAACCTATTCATTGGGTCTGGAGAAACTATAACAATATCCCCATGGGTCCTCCTCAGCCCAATAAAATGCCCCGTGGATACAGTTGAACTATACTCTCGTGCAGTGATCTTTCGTAAAACAATGTGGGTCATACGGATTGTAGCTTCAGAAGTCGAATGGATATTTCTTCATCAGTTTTGCTTCAACATCCACCTGCTTGCTACTTTGGATCTTGTATAACCCAATCTACAATGAGAGAACAGGGCAAGATGCCTTCTTCTTCCGGTGCAGTCTAGTTGTCAATCCTACCGAGATGTGATATGCTACTTCCTGCATGACAAGTATGTCCAAAGAAAACTTTGGTAGAACATGCAGAGGCCTCTCCGCATTGAAAATTCATATGTAAGTGCCAGATGATGAGGCATACCAATCAAAAATGCCTATCAATGCCTTCATTTCTTCCTTCGACATGCAGGGTGGATCCTGTTCGAATATTATCTTGTAGACTCAGGTAACAAAATTATCGAAAAACCACGTGATTACTCCTCTGAAGTTGCATTCAGACAACAACTTACAATATGTGTTCACAACTATCTCCACCGGTGAGCATGCCCACTCCAAGCCCAGGAACTCCTATCAGGCACAGATTGCATCTACGATGTAGGCAAACATGTATACCTTTGCTTGCATACCTCCAAGTGACTGTCATGCCTTCAATACCTATTCCTTCAGCTGATGATCCAACATGTTGAACCGGTTACATGGTTTACCCTCTCTAGCCAGTTGGTCTAGCATGATCACCCAACTTTGTGGGAAGGTTTTCATGCTTTCTTAGCCACATATTTGACATGCAAATATGACCAAGTTTGATATGCCTTCCACAGTATCTTCGTCTTATAGATCTGGTTGGGTATCATCCTGAATCTAGCCGACTCTTTTACCTAATCCTTCAAAATGTCTCTGGAGTTGGAATTGTTGCTAGGTAAGCTGAAAGGAGTCTTCATGATAGTCACGGGCTTCGACATCTGATACATCTCATCATAATCCTGTGTCTAGAAGATGGTAAGCTTGATCCCATTGACACTGCTCAGAGTCATCGTCTCGGGATCAGTGTGCGAGATGATCCAGTGTATCATGTCCACACATGGGAACATGGGGTATCTACATGCAATCCACTACAAGCCAGACTTGTGAATGTTCACATACACATGATGGTATTCGAGGTATTTCACAAAAGTGCCTGCAAATGCTTCATTGACCTCTTGCCATTTCAGCTTGATGTCATTGTCTAGAAACAGCTTGGTATCTTCATATATTGGTAGACATGCAGACACCCGTTCAACTGCTGCTCCAGTTGCACTTCCGTCAGTGTCCTTTGATCCTGCTCTTTTAGAGGTCATTAATCTTGTACTACTAAGATGTGAATGAACACCTGAAAGATCTGGAGACAAAGCAACATGCATGGCAAGAAATCTGTCAGCGAAAACCAAAGCAAATTCAGGGAATAACATAACACATACCTAGTAGTTGATAGGTAGAGATTGCGTAATTTCTTCTCGGAGGCTAGGTGGCTAGCTACTAGAACTGTGAAAAAGGCAGTCTAGGTTATTTTTGGAGGAAATGCTTACTATTGGATTTGCGCAATGTACAATCCAGACTGGCTGCTGACTACTAGGATTGCATAATGTGCAATTCCAGCTGGAAATGACTGCAGGCTCTGGGACTGCATTGGACAATTTTTCTGGGCCAGTAGTCTCTGTCCCTCATAAATGTGTAAAATAGCCTTGGAGGATAGTTCCTGGGCAGAAATGCTCATTTATGGAGAGGAAGACAGAGCCTTCCTTCCATAGATTGCGCAATTTTGTCTAGGTAGGGTAGAGTTCAGGCCAAGGCTAGCCAGACTTGCCGACGGGCAACTGAAAGCAAATTTGAAAGTGAATGCATGGCGACACTAAGTGAAAGAAGAAGTGATTGATCATGCATGCAAACATTGAATGAAATATTCAGTAAACAGATCAACATGCATGTGGGTGAAGCGAGTTGCCGAATCGGCGACCATTCATGCAAAACAGTATCATGCTTGTGACAAAAGTGAGATAGCAACAAAAACTGAAACAATGCTAGTAAAATCTAGTATGGATGTAAACAAGAGAAAGCATTGAAATAAATCAAGCAAACAACACTCACACCAGAGAAAACACAAAAAGCGACATAAATGCTGAAAAAGTTAAGTTGAGACCACTTACCCATGAATAGTTGAGATGAATGTATCTAAGAGTCCTAGATGTGTTGTGGGATGTTAAAGCTCTAAGATCGATGTGAGAGAATGATCTCTGATGCGTCACATAAATAAGTTTGGGCTCATGATGCACATGGCACAAATTTTAGGGAAAAGCAACACTTAGAGGAAAGTTTCTAAATAAACTTTGTGTGTAACCTCCAGCTACTAAAAATAGCTCCCTAAATCATGGGATGCTTTTTGCATGTTTCCTTTTTCTATTCTGGGAAAAAACAAGCCATGCATCCAAGTCAAGTTTGTTTGGTCCCGGGTGGAACCGATCAACCCAACTGCTCATGCATGAGGTTGCTCAACTGCTGGAAAGAAATGTGAATTTTTGGCTAGGATTTAGGTTGGTTTCCTAGGAGATTTGCGCAATTTCTTAGCAGAGCAGGTAACTGTTGCCTAGGATTGCGCAATTCCTGGAAAAAGTAGGCCTACTAGGGAAAATTGCGCAATTTTCACTGTGAGGGTTGACTAGCAAAATTTCGCAATTCTGGAGCCCAACAGGCTGCCAGATAGGATTACACAATTTCTGGAGGGAAGGCTAGTTTCCCTCCAAAATTGTGCAATTTCTTGGGGGAGCTGCTCAGGTTGCAGCTAGATCAAGTCTAGATGAACAACCTGTGAGGGGAATGCATCAAGATTTGATCAACAGGTTGTCTTTGTGCAAGACAAATTATTGAAGATTGTGTACTTGATGAAGCAAGACAAGGTGTTGTGAAAGGTTGGTAGGGGGCTCCAAAACGAAGATAAGGAAAAATTTTGGAGGGTGGTTGTAGCCGCTACAACAACTCCAAAATTGTGCAATTTTTAGGGGGAGCATCTCAACTAGAAAATTGTCTAAGTCCGAAATGACATCCTAAGGGTGGGAGACAAACAAGTTAACATGCAAAGGCCGACAAGCCACTGAAACTCAGTTGAATCCTATGTACTTGATATTGCAAGACATGCTTCTAAGGATGGTTGGTAGGGAGGCTCTAAAACGAAGCTAAGGTAAAATTTTGGAGGGTGGTTGTAGCCTCTACAACACTTGGTGACACACTAGTAGAAATTCAACTCTCTGAATGGACCTTGTTTCATGAAAATAAATTCTAACTCCTCCAGAAGTATACTTTGATTCTCAAATCATCTTGATTCCCACACTAGCTTGATTCAAAGATGTAGCACCTACCATGCTCTTGGTCAGTCAATGCACATTCCAAGCCAAGTCAACATAGTTGTTTCAATTGGGGATAATGGGTATATTGGTACACAAGCAATATGACAGTCAAATTTTAAGTTTTATCTCTAGTGTTGTTGTTATGAAACCAACTCAAGAAAAGATATAAAAGAGAGATCAACGCCTTAGAATTCAGCCTCTTCGAGGGAGCAACCTCCTTTACATTACATAAATGAACAATTCTTGGATGATACAAATGAAAAGACCTCCTCTCTATATATAGGAGTCTAAGGGGTCATAACATAATCAAAGCCTACACAACAATAATAATGTAAGGGCACAAAAATAACAATAGTGGGCTTCTATGGGGCACAAAGTACAATATGGGCACAACATGGCACATCATATAACAAGTGGTTGTACTAATAACAATAAGGGGTTACACTAGTAGTATAGGGGCCTAACATGCCCTTCTCCTTCAAAAAGTGTTGTCCTCAACACTTGAGTAGTTCTTGATGCTTCTGTATAAAATTCTTGTCCTCCCATGTGGAATCTTCAGCGGGTAAGTTCTTCCACTTGATGATATACTTTGAAATTGATTGATTTCGTAGCTGTCGGGTTCTTGTTTCTGTGACTGCTGCAGGTTCCAATATGATTTTTCCTTCCTCTTTAATTTCTAACAATATTGTTTGAATTGGGATCTTTTGAAACTTTTGAATAAGTGGCCGTACTTCTTCGTCCTTCTTCCATTCATCCCTTGCTTCGTTTACCCAATCTGTTTGGATAATAGAAATAGCACAAAACAATGCTTCCACATCCTCATCCTTGAAGAGTCTACCCATTCGGTAAGGTCGCCATTTTTTAAGTTCATGTAGTATTGCCAACATTTCCTTCTCATAAATAGCTTGCTTGAGATGTAGCAGTAAAAATACCCAATCACCTACATTAAAACATTTTTCACTATGATGTTGATCTACCTGTTGTTTCATTCAATTTTGCACCAAAGTGGCGCATCCTTTAAAAGTTGGAGAACTTGTTGTTGATGCTCGATGTGATCTTTCACTGCTTGAACCTTTTTATTCTTGATATGTCCTTCTATCTTTAAAGTTTGAGGAGTGGTAATTTCTTTCAATCCTTTACAAGATATAGTCAAATTCATTTTGTGATGCTCGATGTGATCTTTCACTTCTCAATTTTTCTTCTTCTTGATATTTCCTTCTATCTTGATAGTTTGAGGAGTGGTATTTCCGACCAATGAATTACAAGATATGGTTGGATTCATTTCTTCTTTCTCAATGTGATCTTTCACTTCTTGCACCTTTTTCTTCTTTATATGTCATTCTATCTTGAGATTTTGAGGAGTGGTAATTCTTGCTAATGCTTTACAAGATATGGTCTGGTTCATTTCTTCTTTCTATGGGGTTGGGTCCTGGCGTATATCCTCTTCTTTTGATGTTACTTGATCCTTTTCTTTCTCCTCATCATACTCGACGTAAAATAATTCCTTCTTAGCACACTTATGACCTTTAGTGCATTTGCTATCACAATTGTAACAAAGCCCTTTTTCTCTTTTTTCTTCCAATTGTTGTGGTGTAACCCTTGTGGGTTGTGGAAGGCTAGGAGAAACAACACTTCCATCTTTATAGTTGTGAAGGGTATGCTTCATAATTTTACTTTCTAGTATGTCACAAAGCCCTCTTACTCTTTCCAATTGTTGTGGTGTTGCTCTAAAGAAGGTGTTGCTCTTTGTATCCTCATAATGTGCTATCATTTCCTCCGTGAAAATTGACCACGTAACAAGTTTTTTATGAGAACAAAGCCCTTTATACCATAAAAATTGATCCTGTTCTAAATATGAAGATGCAATACATACCTTTTTTAATAGTGGTACACCATGTAGATAAAAATATTGCTCCATCTGACGTATCCAATTTACCGGATCCTTGCCATCAAACTTCGTCATCTTGTTTTTTCTTGATTTTAGGAGCTCAATCTTGAAATGAATGTAACTCTGTACTTTCATATATTTAAGTTCTGAAACTATGACCTCTAGTAGTAATATGTGTCCTCTTTCAAATGCCACCAGTCTGACCCCAATTGGATTCTCCAATTAAGAGTTATGCCAAATCTCCAATAGTGACCTGATTATAGACTAATTCAGTAGAGCGAACTTGTACGATGTGCCACGTGTCCCTGTTTTAACCTCTGGCTCTGAAAAATATATACAAGAAACTAGAGTTCGTACTCTTTTTGTACCTTCTTACGAAATTTCAATCTGATTCTCAGAGAGAAAGTTATGACGATTTTCCCTAGGTCACCTGTTTTGAACGTAATTCAGGATTTTGCAAAAGGACCAAATTCCTCAGATCATATCTCCACAAAGATAGTGCAAAAAGCTCTAAAATTCGGACCTAAGATTTAGCGCGATGTCTTTTCAAATGGGTTTTTTTTCAACTTCTGAAACTTCATATAAAAAAAGTTATAGCGAAAATTCCACGATGACCTGTTTGGAGCAGCGAAACCCTAGAATCCAAAGCTCTGATACCAAATGTTATGAAACCAGCTCAAGAAAAGATAGAAAAGAGATATCAACGCCTTAGAATTCAGCCTCTTCGAGGGGGCAACTTCCTTTACATTATATAAATGAACAATTCTTGGATGATACAAATGAAAAGACCTCCTCTCTATATATAGGAATCTAAGGGGTCATAACATAATCAAAGCCTATATAACAATAATAATGTAAGGGCACAATAATAACAATAGTGGGCTTCTATGGGGCACAATAGTAACAATATGGGCACTACATGGGTACATAAATATAATAACTGGGTTGTAATAATAACAATAAGGGGTTACACTAGTAGTATAGGGGCCTAACAGTTGCTCCTCTGCCAGTAGGCCTGGATAGTACCCAGATAGAGCCATGCAAGAACAGAAGCATCGCTCCACTGCCAGTGAGCCTGGTCAGTACCCTGATAGAGTTACTTGCATCACCTCTCTATGTAGGAAGCCTTTCTCTTCTTTCGCCTTATTCATTCTTCATTTTTTTAATTTTTTTCTTTTTTCATTTTTTCAAAAATTGTGCATAGCACTTACTCATTTTAGAGGCGGAAGAGGGATCCCGACTTATTGAGAGAAAAATAGGTTTTTCCTTCAGAGAAGTATTTTTCATATGCCTCTGACATACTTGTTAAGGTTTCCCCCTCACCTTACTCTACTTCACTGAACTGACAAGGGTTAGAACACAAGCATTTTGTTTTCATCAAGCTTCACTTCGAACAAAACATATTTTCCTTTGGTGTATCATGGAGTGAACTCAACAAGTTCTTCATATAGAGACCTGATGAAAAATAACCAAGTATTAATAACTGCACAAGTCATCTTGTACTTTACCCAGCTTGTTTCAAGAGTCGCACATGGTTCATGTGAAACTAACCTAGGAACGTAACCAAGCAATAAACAGAAAAAGAGTGAAGATCAAAAGCAAATGTGAAAGCAAAGGGAGTAAGTAAACAAGCAAGTGAGCACACAAACAAATAAGAAAACAAACATGCATGCAAGCAAACCAAGAAGAAGAAAACACTACTCCTAGTCCTAATCTAATAGTGCATGGGTCTGCTCACGTGAAGTGATACTTCCAATGTAGCCATCGTTGCATTGGTCGACCCATGTTGGTGAAGGCGTGGTTCGTGAATAGAAAGTCACACAAACCAACAAACATGAAAGATATAACAATGAAGACAAGCATAAACAGGGCTTAAGTGTGTCCATAGAAAAGAAATGAGTGAAAGTGCATGACATGCACTCTATGGACTTTCCATGGTGATGTGCTACATTGCGTACATATGTTAAGCATACTCATTCTCTTGACCGTGACATGCAAGAAAACATGAGAAAGGTAGACCACTTATGTCACATAAGTGTGCTTGCTATGTAGTATTCCTCCAATGCAAGAGTGATGGGATCATGTGATTCAAGTGGAGAAAGTGAAATCTAGGTGTTTAGTTGATCTTTAATGCAAAGCAGAGAGTGATGAGGAGTCCTGTGTGTTTCAACAATTTCCTGATCGAGAGTGAAACAAACCTCAGGACAGCGAGTGTTATAGACATATTTGGCCACTGCAACTCCAATCACATATGTCCATAAACCAAGGGATTCTAAGTCCCTAAAAGTGTTGTTTCATACCCTAAAGGAGCAAGGCCAGTTGATTACATCATCTCCCAGAAGTTCTCCATGAAAAACTGCTCAGAACTAGTCAAAACTAGACCATCTCACCTGCTCCATGGTCAAAGTGCAATGCATCCCACCTAATGCACATGGGGGCTGCGATGCATACTGAAAAGCCCTATGGGGTGCAATGGGTGAGAGTAGACAAATGGCAGAGACAATTTGCAAGGTGGATGATCATGGAATCTTCCAGAAACTTCTCCTGTGACACTTGCCTCTCTGAATTCGCCCAGGGATGAGTAAGAGATCATGAAATCTCCAAGTGGAATTGAGAACTATCAGAGAAATGACACTAATCAAAAACCCAGAAGCTGACTCACCCACCTGCAAACATCTATATATGGATCCCTCATCCTAGAGATCCATGGGCTGGAATTTTGCATCTTGTAAGGAAGTGTTGTTGGTTTCTTTGTGGAACATCATAGTGTTGGGTGATCTACCTTTTCATTAGGTGAAGAAGGGCTTTCATTCTGGGAGGATGGCACTAGGTCAGATCAATGGGTTGTAATCCTCTCTTCTATCACTTCTATCAACAAAGCTATTTGAGTTTTCCTCCATATTCTTGTATGTCTTTGAATATTGAATTGATATATGCATTTGTATGGTCAATATATATCTGGTCCTATATTGTTTATGATTGTAAATCTCTATGCTTAATGGTATTATGCTGCTTTGACTCTACAAGTGTTCTTTGAATTGGGACAAACGAGGAAGGAGCGGCAAAGATCTGTCAAAGGGGAGAGGGAACAAGCAAGGAGCCAAGCGAAAGACTGACGTTGGTACTCTCTGCTTCTCTCTCATCTACTTCTCATAAAGGAAAACACAATTGACTTTATTTTTTTTGTTTCTAAGATAGCTACCCGTCTTAGTGGGACTAGCAGCTCTGAATGGACACTAGTTTTCCCGATAACAAAATAGCGACTTCGTTGGGGAGCGAATAGCTTGTTTGCTTGTTTCTAGTTTTTTTACTTTATAAACTATAGACAGAACCTGAAGTTATGCCAGCTAGCCTTCGAACTGCTTTTGCTATGCAACTGCAAAGTAGATAAATATTTCTTCAGTCAATCTCTGGGTTAGTTTATGAATTAAACATCTGACTTGCAAACATCCTAAGTGCCCTGGTGGTGGCTCAAGTAACCTCATTAGATCAGCCCCTATGTTTTGTACTTACTGACTATCATTAGCTCAGCTTAAATCCCTGAAATACGCTGGAAAATGTGACCAAAAACCAAGTTAAAGTCTCGTCCCTGGACCATCGCACTGTCTCCTTTTGATAGTCTAGATGCATCACACCTCTCGTGTGTTGTAGGTGAGATGCATCCCTGTTTCCCTGTGTTACAGGTGCGATGATCAGATAAGACTATTTCTGCCTCTAGATTTTGGTTTTTCTTCACTCTCTTCAACTTTATTCAGGAGTTTTGATGTATGTGATGAGTATACCACTGTTGAAACTCCCTTCCTTTGCATTATTTAGCCTCCATTGTACAAATAATTGTGAATGTTTTTATGTATTTTTCGCCATTTACAGTTCTCCTTTACAAACAGTAGCTCAATCGAACTATCATCTTTTGATTTGAAAGTGTCACAAGTGTTGTTTTCAGTTAAAGAAAAGAATCCTCCTCTTTTTTATAGTCAATTACACTGTTACTCTTGTATTTGATTGGAATTAATAGTATTTCAAGTGTTGAAAGCAGTTTTCAATTCAAAATCGCAAAGTGTCTTCCTTGTCTTCCTTTCGTTTTTTGAAAAGAAAATTGTTAGTACCGTCGCTTTGAAAGAAAAGATAATTCAAATTTGTACTTAGCATTCTTTTTGTCATTCACATATTAAGAAAGTGGAAAACAAATACATGCATGTGCATTTGCATTTAGACTGCTTGTTAATTTGATTTAGGACAGTGCATCTAGTGTGTGCTCTCTGCTCTATGTTGAAAGAATTTAGTTTCTCTTTCCTTAGTAGCTAGGATTTTCATTACAAAAAGAAGAGTAAACAACTGTTTATCATCTTAGATTGCATATTTAGGAATTGTATATTTACATCACGCGGTGAACCTTAAAGGAAAACTTCTTAAGAAAGATCAACTGTAAAATAAATTCAATGAACATAAAAATTCTTTGGAATCTAACACACAACATTTAGAAGTCTAGGCTAGAGACGTATTCCGACATCGTAAATCCTGGTAACTATCACTTTCATTGTAGGTTGGGTGGTTCCTCCTCTTTGAGATGACAAGTGCCAGTACAGACTTGTGCTCCCACGTACCATTGAGTATATATTGGGAGACCACAATAGGCTATATCCTTTATCCTTAGGAAGCTGTGTCTGTCGCCCTATTGATAACAATGCACTGAACACAGCATTCAGGAAGATTGACTACCGTACTGTAAAAAGTATTTTGTAGTTTTACGATTGGTGTGGTAATCCCTCTGTCTAGATTTCCAAAGTAGTCTCTTTCGTTCCTTTTTAGACTCCTTAAAAGAAAAGGTCCATCTGAGCACTTGTCACTTTAGGCTCATTAAAAATCGAAGGCGACTAGAGTCATCTTTAGCTTTTTCTTAACTCTTAAAAATTGAAAAAGCAAGTTGTGTCAAAGCGTCATAAAATTCATTTAATTCGGAATAACATTTTCCCCTTTTTATTTTGAGTTGATCAAGTAATCTACAATCGTGGAAGAAAGTCAATCAAAACCCTATCATTCACGAAGACTAATGAGTCAACCATCTTTGAATCCAAAAACAAAACCATTTCGGGCCAAGCAAACTCGTTTAACTAGGTCAAAGTCTCCTGGTCTGTTTGAAGCTTGTGTTTCAACATCCTCAGAGACTCTAATTACTCCAACTATTTTTGGTATCCCTACCTCTACAGAAGAAGTTCCACATTTACAAGAGGACATTAGAACTGATCCTAGTGTAACGGTAAACACTTCTATTCCTGAACCAGCTCCATCTGGGATTGATTTGGAAGGTGTTACCCCTCCAGTACTTGTCACTGCAGAGTCTACACCTTCTTCAACACCAGATATATTTTATGGACCTGACGGTCTACCTCTTCCACCTGGACTGATTGCTATAGAAGAAATTACGGAGGATCTTCAATCCAGTACTCCATTGCATTTTGGAAATGGGATCCACCTATATCCTTCTACTTCAGAAGATAGTTTGCCTTCATCGCAAGTTCCTATAGAATCGCTAGGAAGTATTTTGGATAGAATCAATATGTCTGGACAACCATTGACATCTAGGACTGTGTCATCTGATACAGCGGTAGCAGAACGTCCTGCTGCCACTCTGACAATGTTCGTTGATATACCCTCTGTCCCAACTAGCTCTCAACCGCTAGAGGATGTCCACCTAGGGATTGTTTTGACAGTATGGTCTATTCCCGTTTGTTCATCCGAATAATATCTGGAATTTCGTAAGTTGAGTCTCAGCAAATTGATCCTTCGCAACAATATCAATTTGGGAAATCCAGTCTCCAAGGGCCAATCTTTCCTTTGAGCACTGGATTGCCACCATATGGGGGGCAGTATGCCCTTTCATTGTTCCCTCCAGGAGAACAACCATATGAGAGTTCACAACAAAATTCGGGTCAAGCTGGAATCACATCAAGTGGTTGGGTGCCAATACTGCCTCAACAACCAAGAGTTGTATACTCAATGCAACCAAGTCTACCTGTGTCGAATAACCCCACTACACTGGCTATTGTGACGATGTCGCAAGTATAAGCATTGCCTGTTGTATGCCAACCTCAAGTCTCTTGGGTCGTAATACAACAGCCTCTTGTCTCCACGACACAACCACAATCATCGATTAGTGGCTCCTTAACTAGAGAAACACATGCTGAAATGGGTACTATTACCCCTCATCTTGGTCAGACAGCCAGTATTGGACAACAACAAATGGCTTCACAACCATGGCTAGTACAATATCAACAACTGCAATTCCAATAAGCTTACCGAGGACCTAAGCGATAAAGCTTTCTGGGTAATGGGAAGCCATATATTCAAAACGATCAAAATCAATTGTATCATAATGGTTATACCCATCACCCTTATCAAAGTTATCAGCATCAAATACATTATGCTGGTATGCAAAGATCCACTACTCAGGCAATCCCATCTTATCTTGGGTATGTTTCACTGAACCTAAATCAACAGTTACCCTTCATGGCAACTTTATAGTTACTAGATCTAAATCAGCTAACAAACAATCCAATTTCTTATGCCCCTTGGTGGCTAAATATTCCTCATAAACTTCCATCAGATATTCCTAAATTCAATGGAAATCCAGGTGAAGATCCATCGAATCATGTGATGACCTTTCATCTATGGTGTTCGTCCAACACTCTCAATGACAATTCCATTAGGCTTCACCCTTTTCAGCGAATGTTAACTGGTCCGACAGCAAAATGGTACATCGAATTGCCTAGAGCTTCATTTGATAACTTCAGCGCCCTTGCCACCACCTTTTTAACCCATTTTCAGCTACCCATAAGGTACGAAACAGGAATGGAGTTTCTTACCAATTTTAAGTAGACGACGGCCACTCACATATCTGATCATATTCATGAGTGGCGGCGTCGTCGTCAAATGGTGAAAACATATGTTCTTGATCAGCTGCTATTTGAATGGTTTATTAAGTCATTTTTACCTTCTATTACAGAAGATGTGGCTAAAGGGGGGGTTGTCACTGAAGAGCAAGTCATCACTCATGCGCAATATCTAGACTTGATCTATACTGAGTCTGGCACACTCTATGACAAAATACCTGATGCTCCTAGACCAGAGTTTTTTGTTCCTCCTCCTCCTAAATCAAATAAAGACTCTCATGCTGGTGATGGTGTGATAGGTACAACAAGCATGAAAACCGCAAAGGATACATCTAAGAAAGCCCGCACGGTTTCCGGTCAAAATGCAAATGAAGAACTTCTCGCCTCAGAGGTTAATGTCGTGTCGACCGACAAGGGAAACGAACTAAAGTGACAAGGGGGCAAGAAGAAAGGGAAAAGCAAAAAGAATAAAAAGCATGATTCGTCTCTTGAAAAATCTTATGCAAACTCTTCTGGAGAAAGTAAACCCAGTCATCCATGCTTTATATGTGATGAGGATCATTGGACGAGAGATTGTCCACATAAAGCTGAGATTAAGAAGTTCTTCAGAAACTCAAAAACCTTAGTGGTATTGACTGATCCATTTCCAAACCCAGAAACCAATCTGGTTTCTAGCAACAATGCTTCCCTGTCCCAAGTGCTTATGTTGTCCATTTCGAAACAACAAAATGATGCTTTAATATCGACAAGGAATAAAGATTACAGGAATCCACAAACGTCGAACAACAAGGCTATTGATCAACCTAGTAGTTCGACAACAACATCGACCAAAGTTGTGCCACCCATCATTCTTGAGCTAACGATAAAGTCGCCAAAGGGAGTAGTACACAAATCGACATTTAATCCTCATGCCAAAGCAACACAAAATTATAATATAGTAGAGGACCTAGCCCAATCGCTGTCCACTATGTCAACACTTGAGGTAGTGCAAAATTTCCCCTCCCAAAAGCAGGCTCTATTATCAGCAATAGGTGGGATTGACCCAGTGGATTCTAATCTCGTGGCCTTTAATCATAAAGGATATGAACCTCAGTTACCAGCTCAACTCGCTTTCCTCATTCAAGTGAAAGCCCTCAGCAAAACTGTTCATCGAACAATTATTGATGAGGGGGCATCTACCTACATTATGTCAATGAGTTGCTGGAAAGCTTTAGGATCACCACCCTTGTCGCGATTGTCAACGACGTTAAAATCATTCGATGGATGAACATACACCCCGTACAAGATTTTAAGTAACTTGCAAATTGAACTGGGTGGAAAAACATTAGAAATTGATGTTGAAGTTATCGATGGAAACCTCAATTACAACATCCTAATGGGAAGGCCTTGGATTTATGCTATGGCTGCCGCTGTGTTGACATACTTCAGAAATATTGCATTTCCTTTTCAAGGAGGAATTACAATCGTCGACCAACAAACCTTTCTCCCCAATAGTTCACAAGTTACGAGAATCATTCCAATGATCCACGAAAGCTCTCAATCACTACAAAATATCTGAGTAGGCCTACTAAAAGACCCTACATTGATGGGTATTTTTGCCCTACCACCTCCAAAAATTCTAGCAGAAGTTGCCACGGTGGGAACCTGCAATATGGTATCTTCTATTCATAGGATTTCCGAACATGATATTAGCATGGATCATGGCCAGGTTTTACCTCCAAGCCCCATGGAAATATTGTAGCAATCAATATTCTCAACCTGGGTGGCGAACCCAAAGCAACGCTCATCAAGCGTTTGGGTAGATAAGTCTAAGGAATATGGTACCTCTTCAGATCCTTGGTCGCATGTACATTCTACAAACGAAGGAATCGTTCAGTTGATGATGATAGGAGAGGCACCATGGGAAGATTTTCACCATCGTTCCCATCTTCCAGATTACAACGAAGATTCTTCCAGCGACCTTAATCATCCTTTAGTTTTTTATTTTCTATCAAATATTGTAAATACGATGGATTCCAAGCGAAATCTATCCAATATTGAAGAAACCATCGCCATAAATATCTCGACCAAACCAGATGTTGTAGAGAAAATTCATGTCGGCAAATCTTGTTCTTCTTCAAAAATGGAAGTATATTACACTCTCTTTTGCGAGTTTAGAGATGTCTTTGCTTGGTCATATGAAGAAATGCCAGGCATTGAATCCAGCATAGTTGAACACAAAATTAAGATGTATCTAGATGTCAAACCAGTACGACAACGGCTTCAGCAGGTGCACCGGAAGAAAGTCGTTGCCATTAAGGTAGAAGTTGAAAAGCTTTTACATGCTGGTTTCATTTACCAAATTCCTCTAACGAATTGGGTATTGAATATTGTTCCTGTGATGAAAAAGCAAGGAACAATTAGAGTGTGCATCGATTACAGGGATGTAAATCAAGCTTGTCCAAAGGATAACTACCCTACACCCTTCATCGACCAGATAATTGATGAATGCGCTGGATGCAAAATATTTTCGTTTATGGATGGATTTTGCAGGTATTATCAAATAAATATCCACCCACAGGACTAGTCAGAGACTGCATTTATTTGTCCATGGGGCACATTCGCGTACCGTAAGTTACCTTTTTGTTTAAAGAACGCAAGGGCAACCTTTTAGAGGGCAATGGATTATGCCTTCCATGAAATCAAGAACATCATTCAACCATATCTCGACAATCTTCCAGCTCATTTGTGAAAGTGAACTGATCATCCGCAACATTTGAGAGCAATATTTCTATGTTGCCGACACTACAAGATACGAATCAATCCACACAAGTGAGTGTTTTGTGTCGGTTCTGATCATTTACTTGGCTTTGTAGTTTCAAAGGACAGGATTCGCCTCGACCCATGTAAGGTTCAGGCAATCATCAATCTGCCTCCACCTTCAAATTTGCTTCAGATTCAAAAACTCCAAGGGAAAGCAAATTTTATGAGGAGGTTCATTCCAAATTACGCTGACCTTGCTAAAGGTTATACGCATCTATTGAAAAAGAGGTTCCCTTCAACTAGGATCAGGTCGTGCAAGCTAAATTTGATGCTCTAAAGGAATCCCTAGTAAAAGCATCATTAATGTACACTCTTGACTATCAAAAAGACTTTAACTTGTACTTGGCTACAGCAGATACGACCATCGCAATGGTTTTAGTTCAAGAAGACAATGGAATTGAACATCCTATCTATTATTTAAGTATAAACTTAAATGATACAGAAAGCAAGTACTCCTATGTTGAAAAGCTAACTCTCTTAGTTGTTCAAGCAGTACAGAGATTTTGACATTATATCCTCTTTTGCAAAACTATCGTTTTGTCAGATTGCAACCCTATGACTTACATCTTGTCGTGACAGTTGCTTGGGGGCAAATATTCGAAATGGATAGGTATTTTGCAAGAGTTTGATCTAGAATTCGTAAAATCCAAATCAAAAAGATCTTTGGTTTTCGCGGAGTTACTATGAAACTTCCCATCATCGTCCAATGATTCAACATCCAAAGCAACAATCATGGATGAATCTTTGTTTCTGATATCTTCAAGCGACCTGTGGTATGGAGATATAATCATCTATCTCCAAACCCAAACATATAGGTCTAATACCTCTCATTCAGAACAATGACGTACTCGATACCAAGAAAAAGACTACATGATTGTCGATAATACACTTTACCGTCGTGGTATCAATACAATTCTGTGAAGGTGCCTCACCCATGAGGAGGCTTAAAAAGTCCTGAACGATTGTCATTCAGTCACGTGTGGGGGGCATCAATATGGTTACGCTATGGCACAAAATTTCTTACGGGTGGGTTACTTCTGGCCAACAATGTTCAAAGATTGCATAACTGCAGTCAAAAGTTGCCATGCTTGTCAAATCTTTGACCGCAAAACTAGAATACAACCCGCGCCTCTGCATCCAGTAGCTGTTGTTGGGCCATTTTCCAAATGGGGCATAGATTTCATGACATTTAACCCCACCTCGATTGGGTAGCATGTGTATATCATAGTCACAGTTGACTATTTTACGAAATGGGCCGAGGCGATGCCTACATTAAACAATAGCGGCGAAACAACTGCTCTTTTCTTTTTCAATCATGTAGTCTCCAGATTCAGTGTTCCACAAGCCATAGTCACAGATCATGGATATCATTTATGCAAGCACATGATGATTGAATTGGCTGCCAAATTAGGACTGTCCCATGATAGCTCTACTCCATATTATCTGCAAGCTAACATGCAAGTTGAGGTGATCAACAAAGTCCTGAAGCACATGCTGTAAAGGATGATTGGAGTCCATAAACGGAGCTGGCACCTAATCATGTACTTGGCGTTGTGGGCATATCAAGCATCGGTGAGAAGTGGAACCAGATTTACACCCTTTTAGCTGGTGTATGGCCTGGAAGCAGTCTTACCAGTTCAATGTGAAATTTCATCTCCTAAGCTCACAGTCAACCTTCTCCCCGAAACTTCGAAGGAAGAGGCTCGTTTCTTGGAATTAATCCAACTAGATGAAACCCGTTGTGATGCTTCTTTGGCTAATGAAGTGCATAAGAAATGAGTCAAGGCGCAGTTTGACAAGAATTTCAAACCTCGTGTCTTCTCAGAAGGTGACTTGGTTTTACTTTACGATCAGGAATCTGATAAATTGGGAGAAGATAAGTTCCAATATTTATGGATGGGTCCCTATATTGTTAAGCGTGTATTAGAAAAAGGAGCCTATGATCTAGTAGATTACGATGGGATTCCACTATCGTAACCCTGAAACGAGTTGTAGCTTAAGCGTTACTATGCTTGACTAAGCATAGTAACCTCTTCATATGCTTTTGTTACATTTTTGTTTTCGTTAAGAGTGATCATTTTGGTTAGGTAATCCACTTTTTCATTTGTTGGATACATTGATGGAGCAAGTCGTAGTACACGGAACCTATCTTCTGCAGCCTGGGCCATCTTTGATCCAAGCGATGAGTTAGTGAGTTTCAGAGGGGTATGTATTGGTTGATCGAAGAACAACATCGCTGAATATAGTGTGTTGATAAAGCTCTTCTCTGATGCCATTGTACATGGCATACACCGAATTGTTGTCAAGCTAGACTCACAACTTGTCATTCTATAGCTTACCGGCATCTATTCCATTCAAAATCCAGCTATCTATCTATGTTCCTAAGGGTCAAGATTTCAAAAAGGCAGTTTGATTCTATTCAATATCAACACATTTCCAGAAACTTAAACACATTAACTGATTCATTAGAAAATTATGTGTTAGATA
Organism: Pinus taeda; assembly: GCA_000404065.3. Lineage (NCBI taxonomy): Eukaryota > Viridiplantae > Streptophyta > Pinopsida > Pinales > Pinaceae > Pinus > Pinus taeda. Next base: position 35,053 of record APFE031007551.1, on the reverse strand, counting down.
GACATTTGCAACATTTATAAAAGAAAAGAATTTCATCAATATTTGCATTAGGATCATATAACTTAACCAAAATAAAGCTCCGAAAATAAAAAATATATATAACTATTTATAGTTTGTACATAGTGTTCTGTGTCCAAGAAAAAATCGGTCATATGACCAAAAAACTCAAAATGAAAGGGGGCACCCTAGTCTAATGGTGTTGGTGATAACAGGTCACTTCCTGTGCAATCATGCGTAAGAGCCTAGTCCATCGGCTCGACACGCCAGTGGTATGGCAATGTGATCTCAGAGGTAGCTTGCTAGTCCTCACATCCAGAATATCGAGGGTGAGACCCTCGATCTAATCCTACAACACTCCAAGAGTTTCGGCTACATCCAGATCGTGAAGGACAACCCTCCCTACAGCCTCTCCTACTAGAATAGCAGTTGTTGCTCTCAGGCACACTACTGGTCGCACTGGTCCAATATCTAGACGAACACATGAATTTTGATTAGTCTTGATAAACATTTAAAAAGCACAAGAACATTATGAAAGCAATAAACAGAGATATGGTCAGAGATTTTTACCTATGATGCCCCACTGATCGCTAGCCGACAACACCAAATCTGGATCACACCGGAAATCCATCCCAGCATACAGACACTCAGCAAAAACCATCTACTGATGGTTGAACCACTCGAAGAAGACATCAGAGAATGAAACTTGTGATTGACCAGCATGTCTAGCCATAAGGTCAACCCATCTCTACAACCGTGGCTCAGTCAGTGGTGGCAGACCGAGTGAAATGTACTGTGGCTGCATCAGTGGGATCTTCTCCATGGCGAAAGCGGTCAAAATAGAACCATAACCAAAGTTCTTGGATCCATTTTTCACCTTGGTAAGTTGTTCTTTTATCATCGAAAGTACTACATCACACCAGTTGAATACCTTTGGTTCCAGTCATTCTAAGGCATACTACATATAGGACCTATTGGCCAAGTGAAGAGCCGCGTTGCTAGCCAATCTAGAGAAGGTGAATAAGATAGTCCTCAAGGACCGGTCAGTGACATCTCGGATACTGATCTTTCCATCCCTGCTTGGATGAGATCCTTCTCTACAGTATCGGAGAATATAATCCCTCATGGATTTGCCCCCATGGGAAAAACCTGATAGTGAGAGAGGGGCACCACGCCTCAATAAACCGGTCAAAAATTAGATGTCCTCAATAGTCAATTGGATGGATTTGCCTCTAATATGGAACACTTGGTTGGTAGGATCCCATGCATTGAGGAAATATTGCAACAAGTTGATTTGTTTCCTCATGCTAGATATGCAGAAGAACTTGAGCAAGCCACAGTTCCCCAATGCAGTTACCGTACCTGGATCATGTAAGGAAACCATGTCCTCTTCTTCCTGCTCACGTTCATGCCATGTGATGACCATTTTTCTTCGATGAATCTCTTAAAAACAAACAAGAGAAGAATTAGGATCTTGATTTGGTAAAAAACAGGGAAAATTTCCATGAAAAATTAGTGCAAAAGTTTTCCTCCTTGCGCCCAACGCACCCTAGCTATGTACTGGATGGCATGCATACTAACTGGCCAATGGCCAGCCTAGTATACATCATACCTTTCTATGTATACTAGGTGCGATGGGGACAAAATGAATTGTTCAAACCCTAGAGGCTCAGAAAAGTAGGAAAACATGCTCAAAATTCAGAAAGGAAAGAATGCAATTGAAGAGCTCAGATTTAGCTCCTACCTGGTCCAGACAACGCCAAAAATTGTCCACAGAATCTCCGAGAATCTGCTGATGAAAATCAAGGGGAAAAATACCTCCACAGCTCGAACAATCCCAAATTCAAATGAAATGGTAAAATGAGGGGTAAAAACTACTTTTAAGTTACTTTTCATGTAATTCAAGTAGGGTATTGGTTTTTAAACTCATTTTTCAAGCTTGTATTCTCATTTCTAATAAGTTTGATAGAGCAATTGAATAGGTAGTACAACCGTCAAAAGAACATAGTGTTAACGGCGAATCGAATTTCGATGACCATTATCACGAGCAGTTTTACGCGAAGTTCAAGCTCGTTAAAAAATAAACCTAGCAATGAGCATATGTTCCACCAGAGTTTAAGCTCATTAAGAAATGAACTGACCTTCGGTAAATAACCATTGCGATTGCATTATCATCAGCTTTTAAGCCTTGGTTGTGTTCTTACCATCACTTCCACTCTTTTCTAGCTGATCATATGCCTCCATTTGATTGTTTACCCCTTTTGAGGAACAGCTGCGATGAGTGATTCTGTTAGCCATCTTCTTTACACTACCATGATTGAAAAGTTCCAAGCCTCACCTAGAACCAGCTACTACCTGAAAATATCACTCGTTCCTCAAAAAATGAGTCTCCTTCAAGCTCTTTTCATCTGACTCGTAAAATATGAAAATATTATCGAGCAATTGGCCTCTCCAACTCGTTAAAGTGATCAGAAGTGCTATCCACCCTCTATATTTTAATCTTTTTGGACTTGAGGGATGATTACACAAAAAGATCGAGCGCTTGTCTTGTTTGGATCGTTAAACCTATCAAAAGTCATCCCTTTCATATTATTTTATACTTTTTCGGACTTAAGGGATTATATTACGAAAAAGGATTACTGGAGTTTCCTTTCCTACTCTTTTCAAACTCTCTAAAATTGAAAAGGACCGAGTTATCTTTGTCATTAAACTCGTTAAAACAATAGCAAAAAACTTGTCCATGCAAGCAAGAGCGAGTTTCACTATCTCTAGGCTCGTTAAAACATAGCGACGGGTTTGCCCGAAGGGAAAATTATAGAACAAGCATATGTTATCCTCCTCAAGCTTGACAAAAATGAAGAGGTACTGGTTAGAAATGACTGGGGAAAAATTGGGAAGAAAACTTGAAGAAACTTTATTAGTAGCAGGTCACTCTTGAACATGACACTTTCACTCCATCACCATGATTCAGTCGGGTTGGGTTATTCCGTTCACCGGCCATATCACCATTGGTCCACCATACCATCCATTTTTGGGGTTAACGCTACCAATCCATTTCAGTGTTTCCAATATGTTCAAGAGAAGTCACTCAAAGAATTCACTGACCCAACTTGTGTCTCATCCACTGCAATACCTTCACCCTTCATTCTTTCATGACCAACACCCTGAAACTTGTATCATCAAATCGTTTTCACCTCCACAAAATCATCTTCTCTGTTTCGTGTCATAGATGTGGGATTCATTAAGGCCCTCATACGATGGGTCACTTCTTGTCGACATCATCTCATTATCTAAGAAGTTGACTTAGGAGCAACCCTTTCAGTACTTTGAAGCTTGCATGCCTCAATGGCAAGTTTCTCACTTCTGGTGACAGGTTTACATCAATGGCCTTCAACCAAAATATTTTGCGTGATGTTCAACGTCAAGTCTTGTTTTCACACCATGTGAATTGTACTGCAGTACCTTGAGGGTCATTATCATTATCAATGATTCCTCTTGCACCTGTTAACAATTACATCATTGGCTGGTAATCAAGCGATGTCTTTCCATGTTCGACTTCAGAACATCTTTTCACATGGATCGACTTGTACTTCGGGCGAAGATTGAATGAGTTTGAAGACCCTAGATCTAGTTTCATCCATCCGGGCTGCGATATATTCAGGAAAATAAAGGCATCAAATGTACATCATAGCTACAGAGATAATCATCTAAGCCAAAGGATGATGGCTCTATCAGAATCATTAGTCTACCATACAGATAGTTGTCTGTCTTATGTACATGAAAATGAATTTATAAAAGTTGAGCATGGGAATGCCCACCTCAACTAGACCATGAAAATATTATGAAGATAATGTATTGTATTGTATCTTATTACAGGTCACCTTCCAGTGCGAAGAAACCTTGGATCCTCATGATAAAGCATTTCACCCGACATTAAAAGATTTACAACCTCATGCTTTAGGGGGAAACTATTATAGACATATTTGGGCACTGCAACCCCAATCAAATATGTCCATAAACCAAGGGCTTCTAAGTCCCTAAAAGTGTTGTTTCATACCCTAAAGGAACAAGGTCAACTGATTACATCATGTCCCAGAAGTTCTCCATGAAAAACTGCTCAGAACTGATCAAAATTGGACCATCTCACCTACTCCATGGTCAAAGTGTGATGCATCCCACCTAATGCACACGGGGGGTGCGATGCATACTAAAAATCCCTTCTATGGGGTGTGATGGGGGAGAGTAGACAAATGGCAGAGACAATTTGCAAGGTGGATGATCATGGAATCTTCCAGAAACTTCTCCTGTGACACTTGCCTCTCTGAATTTGCCCAGGGATGAGTAAGATATCATGAAATCTCCAAGTGGAATTGAGAACTATCAGAGAAATGACACTAATTAAAAACCCAGAAGTTGACTTACCCACCTGCAAACATCTATATATGGATCCCTCATCTTAGAGATCCAGGGGCTGGAATTTTGCATCTTGTAAGGAAGTGTTATTGGTTTCTTTGTGGAACATCATAGTGTTGGGTGATCTAGCTTTTCATGAGGTGAAGAAGGGCTTTCATGCTGGGAGGATGGCGTTGGGTCAGATTAATGGGTTGTAATCCTCTCTTTTATCACTTCTATCAATAAAGCTATTTGAGTTTTCCTCCATATTCTTGTATGTCTTTGAATATTGAATTGATATATACATTTGTATGGTCAATATATATTTGATCCTATATTGTTTATAGTTGTAGATCTCTATGATTTGATGGTATTATGTTGCTTTGACTCTACAAGTGTTCTTTGAACCAGGACAAGTGAGGAAGGAGCACCAAAGATCTGTCAAAGTGGAGAGGGAACAAGCAAGGAGACAAGCGAAAGATTGAGGTTGGTACTCTCTGCTTCTCTCTCATCTACTTCTCATAAAGGAAAACACAAGTGACTTTAGTTTGTTTGTTTCCAAGATAGCTACCCATCTTAGTGGGACTAGCAGCTCTGAATGGACACTAGTTTTTCGAATAACAGCGAGGGACTAACATAACCATCAGCTTGGGCTGAAATGCCTCAACAGCCTACAAGGTTTCGACTTTGTTGACATGTAGATCACCAGAGACGAGTGGCCTAGACATATTAACAACGAATGAATCAACACCGTGATCGAATGAAGAAGTACAAAGATCATGACAGCCACGATTAAAAAATCTGGGATGTTTGTCGGCATCCTCAATCATGCAGAGGGGTACATGAGAAGAAAGGATATATTTTCAGAGGAAGATGTGTCCTCTCCAAAATGTAATGACAGATTGACATCCAATGTGTCCTGTGAATGATCAGAAGTAGAAACATCTGGAAATGAGTTTTCATAGGGGAAATCAATAATGGCAGAATCACAGGGGATGTTAGGGTAAAGTGGATGAGGTGTAGGTGGAAGGGAGTCATCCTTCATTGCTAGTTTTTCTTTAGATTCCTGCACACACTCATCATGAATGATAGCACAGGTTGGTTTCACAACACCAAATATGTCAACAACTTGATCCTCGTTCACAACAATTGTGGAGTCCAGAATGGAAGAACTCAAGAAAGTACAATACGGAGGATCAATGGAATGCGGGGATGGATGTTGAGGGAACGAATCCACATGAAAACCTACAGGCTTAGCCAAATATGCGTAGATATCAAGAGAAGGTGGGGTGGGAGGATGTGATAGTTCAATAGATGTGTGTGCATGTTCTCCCACATCACCGTGCAATGGTGGAGTTGTTCGATGAGTTGAAGGCGAACAATCACTTGTGATAGTGGTTGTGCATGCCTGTGATTATACAACTTCATCACCGAAGTGTGATGAGCGGGGTATAAATGATTTCAAGAATTGTATATTTTTGGATATGTAAAGAAGATACTCAAATATTCCATCGATAAATTCCCAATTAATTTCATCTTTGGGAAATCAATATGAAAGATTATGAAATCGCATGTAAAATTGTTCAACAAATTCATCAAGTGCTTTCTGTAATTTCAGAATTTCTTCATTGAGTGCTTTATAGCCAAAATGGTTGAAAGCATGATCCATCTCTGCGAGCAAATGAGAAAGAGAATGAATATTTTTTTCGAGTAACGTGGCACATCAATGCATTGGGTGCCCTTGAAACGTGTAGGCGAATAACATGCAGGTCATGTAATCTTCAAAGATTTCATGTCTTTCACAAGAGCCTACAATGTCGACCACGTGTCTGACCAAGGCTACTTAGCGTCCATCATTGTATGTTTTATGTGACAGGTTATTCCAGAGCTATACCGAGATTTCAAAATCGTTTCCATAAGACATACACACTGGAAGAGAAAATTTGTAGTTAGTCATGATAGGAATCCAAAGATTCAAAACAGATTGTGTGGACTCAGCTTTTCATCTGGCCCTCATTTTAGTGCCTAAATGTTTACGGTGTTGGACCCACCAACATGTCATGGGATCTCCCCAGTAAGAAGTTCCAACTAGACCTCAAACCGTTTGGTGTAGGAGTCCCAGCAGTGGGTCGTATAATATCGCCTTGACCACAGCTGCGCGCAGAGGCAAGCAGGATTTCCTTGTTGGTAGCAAGGGTGTGACTAGTAGAGCAACGAAAGGAAGGTACATGAAGCATTTTAACACATGGAAATGGGAATGAGTGCACCCCTTAGAAACCTGTGGAAACACACAAATTGAAAGGGAACACATGAGAAAACATAAATCACAAGCTGGAAGGCATGGAAACCAAAGATCCAACGTGATGGTTAAACTATGTTGGGTGTGGAGCCTGATTATCTTTTGTATTCAAAGGTTTGAACTGGATGTATACCCCAAGAATACTGTACACCCCTCCATGCAAGGGGGACTTGTCCCCCCCCCCACGAGGGTTTGGGGGGGCCGATCCGCCTCGGCTGGGCGGTCCAGGGGCTAGCTGTCCCCCGGCGAGGGTTCGGGGGCAACGCCCTTGAAGCTAAAAATAGATGTAAAATTGCCTTGTAAAAGTCTAGTAATTTCTAGTCAATCTGGGTCGTTCATTAGGTGGACGATCTGACGGTAGAAGTTATGTTTAGTTTAGGGTTTTTTTCCCTAGAAGGCAACCCCTCACTATTTATGAGGGAATTGTATTGCATCTATGTATATTTGTATTCAGAGTGCGGAAGAGAGAGGAGATTGAGAGCGAAGAGGGTGTTACAGTGGATCTACTGTAGGTTGTATCTCTTTAAAGTTTGCTGGATAATATAAAAGGAAGGACTGGTTGTTTCTCTGTGGATGTAGCCCAAACTAGGTGAACCACATACATCTATGTCTCTCTTGTTTTATGCGTTTTCTATGTTTATATTTCTGAAATATTTTATGTTTTCCATTGCTTCGTAGTATATAATTTTCTAACAACTGGTATCAGAGATGAAGGTCTATTTAGCTAATAAAATCGTAGGAGAGAAGGGTTCCTAGTTCGAGTGGGAGCAATGGCGGAAGATGGTAGGTTTAGGGTCGAAAAATTCAACGGCCAAAACTACCAGCTGCGGAAGATGTAGATGGAAGATTATCTGTATTAGAGAGATATGTACCTACCATTGAACAAAAAGACAAATAAGCTGACGAGTATGACAGACATAGAATGGGTTATTCTCGACAAAAAGCCACTTGGAACAATATGGTTGTGCCTAGCGGCATTGGTAGCATTTAATATTTCAAAGGAAACGACAATAGAGGGTTTAATGTTGGCATTGGCCGAACTATATGAAAAACACTCGGCCTCAAATAAGGTATTTCTTATGAAGCATTTATTTAATATGAATATGGCTGAAGGTGGATCTATTGCAGACTATTTAAATGATTTTAATACAGCTACAAGTCAGTTAAGTTCTGTAGGGGTAAATTTGATGATGAAGTTAAGGCTCTGTTATTTCTGTGCTCATTGCCAGAAAGTTGGAATGGTTTAGTTATGGCCATTAGTAACTATGTCTCTGGATCTAGTACTTTAAAGTTTGATGATGTTGTTGGTGCAATCCTTAGCGAGGAAATGTGACGGAAAATATCTGGTGAGACATCAGGTAATGCTTTGACTGGAAAGACTAGGGGAAGAAAAATGGAAAGAGGAAAGGGCCCAGGATATCACAGTAAGTCAAGAAAAGGCAGTTCGAAGTCCAGATCAAGGATAGTCTGCTAGAAATGTGGGAAGAAAGGACACTTGAAGAAAGATTGCAAGTCTTGGAAGGGAAAAGAAGGAGATGTGTAACAAGAAACTAATCATGAAGCAAATGTAACAGGTGATGTGTTGCAAGATGCTTTGATTCTTTCATTAGAAAATATTATTGATGCCTAGGTGGTAGATCTAGGGGCCTCATTCCATTCCTCATCGGATAAGAAACATTTTCATGATTATGTTCAAGGATATTTTAGACAGGTTCGATTGGGTGATGATAAACCCTATAAAATTGTTAGAATGGGTACAATTTTCATAAAACAATATAATGGAAATCAATGGCTATTGAAGGAGGTAAGGCATGTTCCAGATCTAAAGAAAAATATGATTTCAACAGGGAAATTGGGAGGTGAAGGTTGCATAACTATTTCCACAGATAAAACCTGGAAGGTCACTAAAGGATCTCGGTAATAGCGAAAGCAAGAAAGGTTGGTACATTGTATTTATGCAATGGTATTTCTAATTCTTTTAATGCTTTAACCTCTACAGGAGAAGATACGACATTGTGGCATCATAGGCTCAGGCACATGAGTGAGAAGGGGATGCAAATTCTTCACTCAAGAAATTTGTTGCCATGTTTGAAGCATGTTCATTTAAAATTTTGTGAGAATTGTGTTTATGGAAAACAAAAGAGAGTCAGATTCCTTAGAGTTGGGAAACAAAAGAAGAGAGGAAAATTAGAGCTTGTGCATACAGATGTATAGGAACCTGCTCAGGTATCATCTCTTGGTGGCTCTAGTTATTATGTTACTTTTATTGATGATGCAACCAAAAAAACCTATATTTATTGTATTTGAAATAAATCTGATGTATTTGATACTTTCAAGAAATGGAAAGCTTTGGTTGAAAATGAGACAAGGAAAAGGTTGAAGTGTCTATGGAGGTGAATATTGCAGCAAAGAGTTTGATAGGTACTGTTCAGAGAATGCAATTTGAAAAGAGAAGATAGTTCCAGGAACACCACAAGAAAATGGTGTGTCAGAAAGGATGAACAGGACAATCATGGAGTGTGCAAGGTGCATGAGATTGCATGCAAGATTGCCTTTACAATTTTGGGCAGATGTTCTAGATAATGTTGTTTATCTAATAAATAGAGGGCTTTCAAGTTCCTTGGATGGTGGTATTCCAAAGGAGGCATGGACAAGTAAAAAGGTAAACTACTCTTTTTTAAAGACTTTTGGTTGTGAAGCCTTTGTCCACATTAACAAAGAAAATATAACAAAGCTTGAGGAAAAATCAAAGAAATGTACCTTTGAATATGGTGTAGAATTTGGTTATCACTTATATGATTATGAAAACAATCAAAATCATTAGGAGCAGAGATGTAATATCCAATGAAAAGGTCTTGTATAAGAATCAGTTGCAGGAAAAGAAACAGGAAAAAGAAAACAGAGAATACACAGTGCTTGACGATATCACAAGAAAAGTGATGGTTCCTGAAAATAATAATGATCAACAGCTAGAACAACAACCAACATAGCAACAAGCACCTCAAACACCTGAAAGTGGTGTTAGAAGATATATCAGGATAAGTAGACGCTCTGAACGACACTCTCCTTCATTATATTATGTATTGTTGACTGATTCTGGTGAACCAGAATGCTATGAAGAAGTAGTGCAGGTAGAAACCAGGAAGAACTAGGAGCAAGCCATGAAAGAAGAGATGGACTCCTTAGCACATAACAAGACTTGGGACTTAGTCAGGTTACCTATAGGTAAAACAACATTACAGAATAAATGGGTTTACAAGTTGAAGGAAGAAGATGGAAGTTAAAAAAGGTATAAAGCCAGACTTATGGTGAAAGGGTTTGCACAGAAAAATGGTATATATTTTGATGAAATATTTTCTCCTGTTATGAAAATGACTTCAATCAGAACTATTCTAAGTCTAGTAACTGTTGAAGATTTACATCTTAATGAGTTAGATGTAAAGACAACCTTTCTCCATGGGGATTTGGAGGAAGAGATATGTATGCAGTAGCCACAAGGATATGAGGTAAAAGGGAAGGAAAAACTAGTGTGTAGGTTGAAGAAAAGCTTGTATGGCTTAAAAGAGGCTCCAAGGCAGTGGTATCTAAAATTTTACAGGTTTATGTCTGAACAAGGTTATACTAGATGTCACTCTGATCATTGTGTTTATCTCAAAAGGAAAAATGATGGAAGCTATATTATATTGTTATTGTATGTAGATGACATGCTTGCTGCAGGTTCTAACATGCAGGAAATAAATGTGCTCAAAATAAAATTAGCAAATTCATTTGCAATGAAGGATTTGGGTGCTGCAAAACAAATCCTTGGTATGAGAATAACTAGAGACAAGAAGAATCACAAATTAACATTGTCTCAAAGTGAGTAGATAGAAAAGGTGTTGAAAAGGTTTAATATGCAGAATGCAAAGCCAGTTAGTATACCTTTGGCTAGCCATTTCACATTAAGTAAGGAGGAGTGTTCCAAGACTTAGGAAGAAATGCATAATATGTCTAAATTTCCATATGCATCAGTAGTTGGAAGCTTAATGTATGCAATGGTCTGCACAAGGCCTGATATTGCACATGTAGCGGGAGTTGTAAGTAGGTACATGAACAATCCAGGAAAAAAAAATTAGATGGTGGTGAAGTGGATTCTCAGGTATTTGAGAGGTACCACAAACCAAGCATTATGCTTTGGTGGTTCAAACATTACTCTACAACGATATGTTGATGCAGATATGGCAGGTGATAGAGATAACAGGAGGAGCACTACAGGATATGTATTTACTGTAGGTGGAACCACTGTCAGTTGGGTTTCAAAAATCCAAAGTGTTGTTGCACTTTGAACAATAGAAGCAGATTATGTTGTTGCTACAGAGGTTAGTAAAGAAATGATTTGGTTACAAAGGTTTCTGGATGAATTGGGTAAAAAGCTGGAGTTGGGAAAGTTATACAGTGACAGCCAGAGTGTCATACATCTTGCAAAGTTCTCTGCATTTCATTCCAAGACTAAGCGTATATAGCTCAAGTAGCATTTCATTTGGTCAGCATTTGAAGATGGACAGTTGAAGTTGGAAAAGATACACACTAGCCAGAATCCTGCAGATATGTTAACAAAAGTTGTAACCAGGGAGAAACTGAGGATCTACTTAGTTTCAATTGGTCTTCAAGTATGATGAAGAAGATGAGAAACAACCAGGTCCAAAGTGGAGTCATTGTCTAGAAAATGAAGCATCAGTGGAGTTGCTATAATTAGTCTCCAAGTGGGGGATTGTTGGGTGTGGAGCCTGATTATCTTCTGTATTCAAAGGTCTCAACCAGATGTATACCCCAGGAATACTGTACACCCCTCCATGCGAGGGGGACTTGTCCCCCCCATGGGGGTTTAGGGGGACCGATCCCCCCCAGCTAGGGGATCTAGGGGCCAGCAGTCCCCCGAAGCTAAAAATAGATGTAAAATTGCCTTGTAAAAGTCTAGTAATTTCTAGTCAATCTGGGCCATTCATTAGGTGAATGATCTGATGGTAGAAGTTATGTTTAGTTTAGGGTTTTTGGCCCTAGAAGGAAACCCCTCACTATATATGAGGGAATTGTATTGCGTCTATGTATATCTGTATTTGGAGTGAGAAAGAGAGAGGATATTGAAAGCGAAGAGGGTGTTATAGTAGATCTATTGTAGGTTGTATCTCTTTAAAGTTTGTTGGATAATATAAAAGGAAGGACTAGATTTTTCTCCATGGATGTAGCCCAAACTGGGTGAACCACGTATATCTGTGTCTCTCTTGTTTTATGCATTTTCTGTGTTTATATTTTTGCAATATTTTATGTGTTCCATTGCTCCATAATATATAATTTTCTAACAAACTAATAGCACATCTCAGTAAGATTCATACATACATATATAGAAAGAGTCCATACATGCGTAAGAAAACAACTACATATATTATTAGAGTAACCAAGATAGCCGAAATATAATAACAAAATACGCATGAAACATGATGGCTCTATTATATTAAGAGTGAAAGATCCAATAATATAATGTAACCATGTCCAACTACTAGTCCCAACAATGGAACGTTACAGTCACTGCCACCTGCTCCTCCAAAGAGATATAATAGCTCTACACTATGGAGAAGCCAAGGCTCATTACAATACACTCCAATATTTTTCTAAGATACAGCTATAGGAATCTTGGCTCCCAAAAGCCTGTACAATGAGTTATGAGGTTATATAAATAGAAAAGGGTGGGAGACTTCAACTACTACATGATTGTTACATTCTACTATTGATACTTGTTCTTTCACTTTTACAAGATGTTACATTACAATATGCACATGTAACCATGTGAGACAAAATAGGCTTGAGTAAGCCATGCAAGACATCACTGAGACTCGGACAGCTATGGGAAGACCAACTCTTCGACATCCTCACGATGATCGATGGTGGTGAACTGATGCCAAGCTTGGTAGTTCGTGATTGTGTCTATGTACTCTGTGGTGACATCCTTTTTGAAGCGAACTCTTGCCTCCATTGCATCCGGGTACACTAATTTGGCTCCTCTGTCTAACTCATCTGATAACATGTGCATCATAGTCTTGAGTGTAGTCAAACCAGCAACATACTGATCTCCAAGTTTGTGCTAGTAGCTATGCGCATCAACTCTTCTAAGTACATGTCTAGCTCTAGTTGGACTTGGTTATTTATCTTCACCTCGGTGAGTGTGTCAATGGATGGGATCACATGTGTGTGCACAATGACATTCATGCTCCTAAACACCATGCATGTGATCAAAAACACTGCTCACCATGTTTTCTTTTTGCCAGCTACTGGGATGGGTCTATAACTTGTATGGGTGCAATTCCATCAATCTGTGCATGTTTCACCTCCTATTGTACATGTTCTTGTTGCACTTCCTCCTCTCCTCTACGCAACTCATGTTCTTCCCTAAGTTGTCACTTCAACTCCCGCAACTCCTTCTCTGCTTCCTCCATCCTCTGTTTCTCTCTTTGCCTTTGTGCGATCCTCCTTTCATGTTGTCACCTCTTAGCCTCAATCTCTAAAGCTAATTTCATCACAAGTGGATTTTCTTTGAACTTATAGCTTTGCTCTACCTCTATGTTGTCCACAACCTTCCTCCTGCATTGGTCATCTGCAGACTTACTACCCTCTATTGTTGCTGATGGTGTTTCTTTCTGTGATGGCATTGCCATTTCATCTTGATACCCTTGTCTATGAACAACTTGGTGTCTTCATAGATAAGCAAGCTCATAAACACTCACTCAATTACATCTCCAGTTGCACTCTCAGTGATGTCCATTGACCCTGCTCTCTCAGAGACCAATCTACTTGTACTGTTGAGAGGTAGAAGAAAACCTGTGATACTTGGAGACATAGATATACTCATGGAAAGCAATATGTTAGTTGAAAACCAAAACAAAATGGAGAACTGACATGCAACATACCTATGTGAATGTTTGTGAAGGTTACGCAATTTTCACAGAGAGGCTAGTACACTAACTACCAAAACTGTGCAAGGCATAGTTTAGGCTATCAAGAGGTTGAGTGACTGCTGGAACTATGCAATGCATAGTCCAGCCTAGCTTGCTAAGGACTGAAACTGTGCAATGAGAAATTTTAGTCAATAATGTCATGCAAACAAGCAAACTACATTGCGTAGTTTCTGGGGCCAGCAAGGCATTGCCTCCCAGAATTGTCCAATGCAAGCTTGGCGGCTAATGCTGGGTTAGATTTGCACAATTTCTGGAGGGAATGTAGAGCCTTCACTTCCATAAATGCACATTTGTTATCTAGGCAAGGCAAGGTCTAGATCAAGGCAACCCAGACCCACCGACAAGCAACTGGAAACATGAGAAGTCTGAATGCATGGTGAAGCTTAGTCCAAACAAGAGTGAATGCTTATGACTACAAACTGTGAGTGCAAGATTCAAAAAATGGGAAAACAAGCATGTGTGTGAAGCGAGTCATCACAGCGGCAACCGTTAGTGCAGAAATAGTGTCATGCATGCAATAACAATGAGATGCAAAGAAAAACTGAAACAATGCTTCTACAAGCTAACATGCATCAAAAGAATAGCAAGCGTTCATTGAAATCAAGAAGACAACACTTACACAAATTGAAATACAAAAAGTGACAGAAACGCAACAGAAGACATGAGAAGCATACTTACCCTAAAAAAGTTGAGCGGAATGAGATGAAGACTCCTAGATGCAATGTGGGATGTCAAAGCTACAAGATCAATATGAGGAATGAGCTCTGCAGCGTCCGACAAATGAATTTTGATATTTGCATGTAACCTCAAACTGCTAAAAATAGATCTTTAAAATCTAGGGATGATTTTCTTTATGCTTTTTTGGGAAAATCAAGCCATGCATGCAAATCAGCCTTGCTCGGTCTTGGAGGGAACTAGTCAACCTAACAGCACCTACAACAACATGCAAGCTTAGGGATGAAAGTTACACAATTTATGGGCTGAGCAAGGTTGGTTGTCCCTCAGAAATTGTGAAATTTTTGGGGCTGGCAGGTCATTTCCTCCCATAATTGCACAATTTCTAAGTTGAAGCCCAATGTTGGGCTAGGTTGCACAATTTCTAGAGGGAAGGTTTCCTAGTTGGATTACGCAATTCTAGAGCCCAGCAAGATTGCGCAATTTCTGGAGGGAAGGTTGGTTCCCCTCCAGAATTGCATAATTTTTAGGGGGAGCATGTCAGCTAGAAAATTTTCTAAGTCCAGAATGACATCTTGAGGGTGGGAGACAAACAAGTTGACATGCACAAGCTGGATGTCCACTAAAACTCAGCTCAAGCCTATGTACTTGATAGTGAAAGACGTGCATAGGCTAGCTGACCATTGAAACTCAGTTGAAGCCTATGTACTTGACAGTGCAAGACATGATGCCAAGGATGGTTGGTAGGTAGGCTCCAAAATGAAGCTAAGGTAAAATTTTAGAGGGTGGTTGTAGTCGTTACAACAGAAACCAAACCTTATCTCCCACCTTAAAACTGTGTGGCACTGATTGTTAATCATGGTATTGTCTATACTTGGTATTGGGTTTATGTAAACTATCATAGACCTATTGATGGATGTGTTGAAACTATTCAAATAATTTGGTGGCTTTGTCAGCCTCATATTGAGCATGGAAATATTTTTCCTGTGTATATGAAAGGGATAGTGCTACATCAATTGGATGCAATGATTGAAATCCTAAACCTACCTAAAGAGAGTTGTGGCAAGTTAAGCTATAGAGGGATCTATTATAGTTGTCATGAACTTATGGGAGGATTTGATCTTATATGTGTGGTGTTTGGAGTTGTACATGTGCAAAATATGCATGATCATCCTAATGAAAACCTCAATATGGCCATCAGTTTGGGAGTGGAAGGTTGTGAATTTGGTGACCTTGGTGTTCAATAGTGACTAGAGTCTTGACCAAAATGTGTTTAGGAACCTATTGCCTTGAAATTATATGATGGTATGTGGTATCCAAAAATATACCCACATCTAGTCAAATAATAGCTTGGAATTGGCCTCCACTATGATATTCCTTTTGTAGATTGTCAGAATGGCCATTTTAGAAAATTGATCAACAACCATTAAAACATAGTTGTTTCCCTACTTGGTTGAAGGAAGACAAGAGATACAATCCATTAACATAGATTCCTAGGATATATTGGGAGTAGGAAAAGGGGTGTACTATCCTTTCTTGTTAATGGTTGGCTCAACAATAGTGTGGGTACTGTAGGACCTGATATACTTGTTGATGGATTTTCAAATTTTGTCCAATAGAATTGATTTTGTATCACGACCAATTTGTTTTCCATGCCAAAGTGGTCTACCATCTAACTATGATATTCTGATTAAAATTTGCATGCTCGCTTGAAGGAACATAAAGATGACCCAAATGGTATAATAGTTTATCCTAAAGACAAAATTTAGTGATGTTTTTTCTTATACTTAACATCTAGTAAAAGGTAGCAAAGTTAGGATTTCTCTCATAGAGGTTGACCCTCCCAGATTCATCATGTCTGCAGGAGCAGAGCACCATGGTTAGTGTTGCAGGAGAGGTTGACTAAGGAATTTAGAAACATGATTAGTACTTCATGTTTAATATTTGATGTTGATATGAAACTATTGTAACTATGTTGATGTATTTTAGTCTTCCACAACATTGCCCACTTTTATTTTTCTACATTGAGAGGACTTTTTTGGAGGTCATGGATGTAGCCACAACCTTCTACTCACTTTGATATCGAATGAAGAAGAAGAAAATGTTAGTTTGGGAGATAAAATTCCCACATTTCTTAGCAAATATAAAAGAAATGACATTAGGAGGAGCCACCTCTGGTATCTTGTATAGTTGTTTTTCCAAAGCAGTAATGACATTGTGAGGTCTAGAATCATATACATCATGACACTTCCATAAGTATGGTTGGCCTAAAAAAACATCACAAACTTCAAGGGGAACAATATCACACCATTCCTCATCCTTAAAAGGCTTGATGATATAGTGCAGGTGACGTTATTGGCTAATATGAAGAGATCCCCTTGGTGAAGCCACCTACTAGTATATGGTTGTAGGTGTCTTATTGTTGGTAGGTCCAACCACTTGAGGATATATACTGAAATCATGTTATTTTGACTTTTGTTTCCCTCAATGAAGTGCAACAAAGAACCCTTCACCCATATTTGCAAGTGAAAAAGGCACTCACCTTCCTCCAATTTTTCAAGCTCACTTAGTTCGACCTCATTGGTAGAAATAGTGGCATTGGGATCTGCATGGGTGATATACTTCCCCTTCTTTAGAACTTATTTAGAGTTGGAGCCTACATCTAAATTTGATAATTTCATCTCAACTACTAGTGTCTACTTTGAGTGATATTCATGAGTGTCATGGTATGGGATGTTATGGAATTTTCTCCACTTTCCCATGTATTTATTCATCTTCCCATTACCCTTCTCTGTCTACAAATTATATGGGTTTTCCTAGTATGGTCCATCCTAGTTTTATTCCATCCTAGTTTAATCATTTGTCAGTTTGTGGTTCCTTTTTCCTTAATTCTGCCATCTGGAATTTGAGGATCCAAACTCTCACTTATTTTGTTTAAATTTTTTGTTGATTTTGATAGCACATTGGTATGTTATTCCTAGTGAACAAATGTCGAGAAACTCCATTTCTTTTTAGAAGTATCTATGCAAAGCATTCTAGTATTTAAGAACCATATGTTGCTCGAAGCCTTTTATACCTAACTTGGTGTGCAAGGTATGGAATATATTTGTGAAATTAGGAATGTTTTGGCCTCTTTCCTATTGCATAGAGGTACATCCCATGTACTGGTCTTTGTATCTACAAATAGGGTAATATTGTTCCTTCATAACATACTTGAAAGAGCCCTAAGTGATTGTGATTGCAACTAATATGGATTCCTTTATGGCCTTTTTCTCATAGTAAGTTTCTCGCTAATACCTAACATGGGGAATGGAGTTAGTGAGTGCAAAGGTAATATTTTCTTTATTTGAAAAATTATGGACTAAAAAATATCCTTCTAACATATTTAACTATTTTTTATATAGCATCTATACCTACCAAACCATTAAATACAAGAATCTAAAAAATGTCTTATACCTCAAAAGGAGGTGCACCTTCAAAGTGTCTATTTGATAAAGATATGTCAGTTGTTATCATTCATTGAAGGATCTAGGAAACATTATTCATCATGTCATCCTATTTTCATGTGAAGACTTCCTACAGAAATAGTTTAATAGGATCTCCTACTTTGTCATTTTTCTTTTCTTCTTCTATTGGATGTCATTGGGTTCAATGAATATGGTCTTGCAAAGGCTCAAGTAGTTTGAGACCCAATTTCTTATAGGCTAACCTCATTAGGGACATGCAATGAAAAACAGATAAAGAGAAAGTTGCTATGATACCACTGGTTAGGAATAACTGAGAAATGAGATAAAATATTTCTAATAAAAAAACATCACAAGTGCATAAAATAATTAATTGAAGAAAATTAATATGAAAATATTTTAATTAAATGGTAAAAAAATTGTTGAACTACATCATGAGAAAAACATTCATGCTTTTATAATAGTGAAGACCTATATTTATATTGTTTATAATGCCTTTTCACCTAGAGTCATGAACTTTCATCATATGTCCAATACCATGGTTAAATGACATGGTTGAATACCATAAATCACTATGGTAAAAAATAACGAATAGTTGGATATGGTAAAAACTAATTGTACAATTAGATTTGTCATTTTTTTTCATCCACTTATCGAATACCATGGGTGGACACCATGGTTTACCAAAACCATGGGATTAGAAACCAACTATATATATATATATATACCATGGTGATTTGAGAAAAAAGGTGGATAGCCAACAATTTCCACTCATATCAATGTCATCCTCTTATGATGAAATGTATACAATGTACATCCAAAATATGAAATTAATAATGGAATCCAATGTGTTACACTATTTAAGATTGAGAATAGTAACCCCTACCAATCCAATAAAAACCATAAAGAAATATCATCAACAAAAAAAAGGTAGCACAATATTTTTATGGCTCAAAAATTTCTCCCAAGCATACCGCGATTTCACACCCAATCAAGTTGCACTAGCTCATGCCCTTTTCCTAGGGTGAACATAATAAAAAAAACCAAATCCCTCTTAGGAAGAGGGTTAACTCAACAAAATATCTAATACCAAAGCATAAATATATGAAATGATATAAACCTTGTAGACGTTTCGATACTCTAATTTCTATTGTAAGTTTTATAATTTAGTTTAACCGTGAAGTTTCTATTATATATTCCCTATGAAATTTTGACTTTCAGAATTTATAGAGAGAAATATTTTGAATTCTCAATAGTAAGGATCAAATGGAAGGACAAGGCCTATTTATAATCGATATATGGTATGGAATAATCCTCAAGATTAAAGTTTTTTGTTTATTTTTCCAATATTGTTTTATAAGTTTATGGTTATTTAGTATAGAAAAGAAATAATTATTTAAAGAAATTTATACTCAAGCTAACTTGAGGCAATAATAAATAAAAACTATCTCAAACTTTGAAGAAATAATTCAACCAAGAATATATTACCCATTACATAGTATTTGTGAAACCATACTTAATTAACAATATAAATATATAAATTTGTAACATTGTGTTGATGCCTTGGAAATCGCTGCATCAACATGGGGGAAAACCACCTGGTCTGGATCTTAAAGGCAGCTCCTTTTCCATTTGGTGTGGTGGCTCCGACTGGATATAATGGGACCAGTTTCCCAATGGTATGTAAATAGGATGGATAAGTGGTTGATTTTCTATTATCTAATGATAATGATGGATGATTTATTCTAAAATGCAAAATTATAAACAACTAATCTATCCCGGGAAATTTCCACTTTAGTGTAACTTTTGATGATCTTTATCTACAAATAGGCATTTAGATGACTCCATTGATAAACAAAGACATTCATTCATATGATAATTACTTTGTTTAAGTAGTTGAACAAAGTAATCATTAAAACATTATTACACTATTCCTCATATATCATTGACATAAATATGATTGAAAGAATAAAATTCCTTAAACATTCAATAGTGATAAGTATAAGGACTACTGTTAAAACACATACATATATCCAATGATAGCAAGATTGAATAAATGTTGATTCATATAAAAGAATGGAGCAAAGACATAGATAATAGTACCATATGTAATTTGGATCCCTCCCGATATCAATCGCATTCAGATTCCATCTTCTAACTTAGAAATACTCTCACAAAAAGCAGTAGTGCATATCTCATCAAAGTATTCTTCATTAAAATTCATAATATAGGCCCAATGTTTATTAAAAAAATATATCAGAAGCACAATAGCATGACTCCCGATCCAAGTTTAGATACAAAAATTAAGGACCCTTTCTAAAGACATGAAAGGGTCTATAAATACTATATAAGTTAACTAATTATGAAATAAACATGCTATTAGGTGGTACAACCAAATCATGAAAATCTCCTCGAAATAGGCCTGCTTACAATCGGTAGAATGATTCACGGTTTCAACCGATCATCCTTTGGCTTGAGCTGGTAGATAGCAAGCATTGGTTGCAATTCTAGAGGGTGACTCAGACATGAATGTAGTTGGGCTGAATACGTAGCATCATGAATTTCAGGAGTCATGTAACCGATTGCATCCATTAAACATTTCAATGCTGCCCTTTGACTATAAGGTTTAACTAGGAAGAACCAAAAGGTGTCCGAAGTTAAACTTTGGATGCTTGCAATTAATCTCTCCTTCTTTTCCAATTCTTGTTTGCTTGTATATTACAATGCTTTGGCTGATGGTAATTTAATTGGAGTGCATTCTGAAATCAAATTAGACAGATAAAGAGTATCATTAATTAACTCAATCAAATTATCAGTTGTTGATCTACATCTTGAAGTTTCCCTTTCTTCTTTCATCAATTATGACTTCCATTCTAGGAAAAGAATTTCTTTGTGTGATTCTAGAATTCTAGGCAGATTTGTTGCTTTCCCTTCATTGGTTTCTTGCCAAGCAAGAAATTTTGTTCAAGTCTCATCGACATGTTCCAAATTCTGCCTTGTATCAACTGATTTGTCAACCATTGATGAAGAAATATCACAAAGGGGCTTAGCAAGGGAAATATTATGACATAGTAAATTTAACTGTTTAATCACTTCCTTATTGATCTAGAGATATTTAGACCTGAACTCTGCTAGTTGAGGAAAACTTTTGAACTTTTCTATCTGTTGTGATAGTTGAGCGATTTTCTCATCTTTTGTTTTTCTCATTTGTTCATTCATTATCTTGCACTTTGGTCTATCCTCTGCTTTGCCTTGAGAAATTTCTCATTTAGCTGGTTATTTACTTGCTGTTGCACTCTTAGTTGTTGTTCTAATTACTATATTCTATGTTGTTGCTCGGATACCTTTCCTTCCAATGAAACAATTGTCTGATATTTTTCTTTGAGTAAATTGCTAACCTCTGATGCTTTATCCATAATAGCTACCGAGTATGCCCCGGCATATTGAGAAAGTTTTGTGAGGTCTTCAAAAGGATTGAATTCTTCTTTCCATACCACATTAGCCATCTATGTCTATGCAGGTAAAAGGGAAGATTGATCAATCCTTCTCTTTTTCCTTTGTCTTTTTACTACAGCCCTATGCTTAGGGCTGTAGAAGACATCTAAAGGTGGTATTTCTTCTATATGCAAAACAATTTCATCTGATGGATCCTTAGGAATTATATCTACATCTTGACTTATGGGTAGGCCATTGGTTCCTTCAGTTGGAACCCTATTTGTTGCTGTCTTGTGACCAATTGTCACTTCAGGCGTGCAAAAACCCTGTGAATTCTTAAGATTTCTTATAATGGAATCGAACTGTTGCCATTCTCTAAGGAGCTTGGGATCAACCTGAGTATCTATATCCATGTGTTCACTGCCTTTTCCCTGTTCTTTCTCCTATTCTGGTACTTTTTCATTCTCAGGAACTTTTCCAAAAGCAAGAGATTTGTCAACAATTTGTTGTTCAGGCTCGCTTAACTGGATTGTTTGGGTGGTGGCTAATAAGTCTAGAGGCAGAGTTTGCAACCTATGTTCTATAAACATATTAAACACTTCCAGCCCTTCATCTTGATACCTGATCCTGGCCAATGTTTTTACCTGAAATAATGATTCTGCTGAGGAAAATAGGTCATCAAAGTCATCCTTTTCATGATCAAACTTTGTAAGTTTGGCTTGTTCAATAACATTATAGGAAATGTAGGCCATACCTGTTTCTTAGAATTTCTAAGGGTTTTGGATGTCCCTTCTGTTGTTATCTGATAGGCCAATTCCTGAGCTAACATCTTATCGGGGACATACAGGGGAAGGACATGGGGTCTTGTAAGGCTACCAAAAAGCCTTATATAAGTAAATTTATCTTCTCCAAATCAATTAGCTACTACAGTCAAGTTGATCCCTACTTCCCCAGAAATCCTAGGGGAAGGCTTATCAAAAATAGCATAGTAGACAGGCAATGTAAAACCATTGCAAATTTTGTACAAATGATTTTTGTAGTGAGCCTTCCATAACATTTGATGATAAATATGGATTGGCTTAGGGTCTTGGGGAGTCCATCTCCATCTGAGTACCGGATATTCAAAGTTAAAACAAAGAGTATCCATAATATAAGCACTGTAATAAAAATGGGGAATGGTCCTGGTAGTTTTACATGAATTTGATCTGAATTCGAGAATTACTATGGCTAATTTGTCGGATAAAACATTTTCCCAATCCATCACATAGCCATTGATTGTCGCCTCCATCAGAGGGACCATTTCAATAATGAACTTACCAGAGGCATGTATTCCCCACATTCTACACATCATAGCTCCGACATAATAGTAAGGAGAAGCTAATGAGTCCATAGAGTACTTACCTAATGATTCGTGCTTGTGTTTCTCAGGCAAATGTCTCCACTACCTAATCGGAGCTGATTCTAACTCGTTTTCATTTGCAAATTTTTCAAGGAAGGCTTTGTTGTACTGCTTTACAGTCTCAGGTAAGTGATACATTTTCCTTAGATCATCAGGCTGAAACGAGCCAAATATCCTCCCATCAACTATTCAAAATGTTATGTTCGAAACTGGAATTTCCTCTACCGCCTATCTCACTACGTCAATATATGGGAGAATTTTTTCTTGCACTGCTATTCTGTGTAAATATGAACAAGCTAAATCTTTGAGGGATGATTCCAATTTGTTACTTGAGTTAGCTATGGCTTCTTCTGATATTTCCTCAGGCTCCTCTTCTTCTATTAGATTATAGATGCTCTCCCAACTAGTGTTTCCAAGATTGAGGCACGTAGTGTCTGAGATTAACCATTTTTTGCTTGGTTCGGGATCCTTGGTTGGTTGCACTATTGCTGTAGGAGCCGTTGTTGTGGATTTATTTTATTTCTTTCCCATTTGTTTCAAATTTCTGATTTCAGCGGAATTCTGCACAAGCGATTGGAAAAACTGTGATACAGAGTGTTGTGTTTGGAGCATGATTGTTCAGAGGTCTTTGCTTCAGCTAGATGTATGCCCCAGGAAATTTGTACACCCATCCATGCAGGGTGGTGTGTGGGGGCAGGGGGGGCGATCCCCCTTGGCTAGGGGGTCCGGGGGCTCGGGGGCAGTACCCCCGAAGCTAAAAATAGATATAAAATTTCCTTGTAAAAGTATAGTAATTTCTAGTCAATATAGGCCGTTCATTAGGCGGATGATCTAACGGTAGAACTTATGTTTATTTTAGGGTTTTTTGCCATAGAAGGCAACCCCCTCTCTTTGTATGAGGGCATTGTATTGAGTCTAGGAAATATATGTGTATTCTCCGACCGAGAAGCAGAGAGGTGAGACTATGAGAGAAAATAGAGGATATTACAGCAGATCTACTGTAGGTTGTGTCTCTTCATTTTGCTGGATAATAGACAGGAAGGACTGGCTATTCAGAGTGGACGTAACCCAAACTGGGTAAACCACGTATATCTTTGTCTCTCTTATTTTATGCATTTTCTGTGTTTATATTTATGCAATATTTTATGTGTTCCATTGCTCTGTAATATATAATTTTCTAACAACTGGTATCAGAGCCGAAGGTTTATTTGGCTGATAAAATTGCAGGAAAGAAGGGTTCCTCGTTTGAGTGGGAGCAATGGTGGAAGATGCTAACTTTAGGGTCGAGAAATTTAACAGCCAAAACTTCTCGCGGTGGAAGATGCAGATGGAATATTATCTTTATCAGAAAGATCTATACCTACCATTAGGCGGAAAAGCAAAGATGTCGACGGGTATGACAGATGAAGAATGGAACCTTCTCGATAGAAAGGCACTCGGAACAATATGGTTATGCCTCGCAACATCAGTCGCCTTCAACATTTCGAAGGAAACAACAACAGAGGGTTTGATTAAGGCGTTGGAGAAACTATATGAAAAACCATCGGCCTCAAACAAGGTAATTCTTATGAAACGGTTATTTAATATGAAGATGTCGAAAGGTGGATCTGTTGCAAACCATTTAAATGATTTTAATACTGTTACAAGTCAATTATGTTATGTAGGGGTAAACTTTGATGTTGAAGTTAGAGCTCTGTTATTCTTGTGCTCATTACTAGAAAGTTGGAATGGTTTAGTAATTTCCATTAGTAACTCTGTTTCTGGATCTAGTACTTTAAAGTTTTATGATGATGTCGGTGCTATCCTTAGCGAGGAAATGTGACGAAAAAGCTCCAATGAGACATCGGGTAATGCTTTGAGTGTAGAGTCTAGGGGAAGAAAAATGGAAAGAGGAAAGAGCTCAAGATATCGCAGTAAATCAAGGAAAGGCGGATCCAAGTCTAGATCTGGGATAGTGTGTTGGAAATGCAAAAAGAAAGAACACCTAAAGAAAGACTGTAGATCTCGGAAGGGAAAATAAGGAGATGCACAACAAGAAAACAATCATGAAGCAAATGTGACAAGTGAGGTGTTACAAAATGCTTTGGTTCTTTCTTTCGAAAATATTACTCATTCCTGGATGGTAGATTCAGGGGCCTCATTCCATGCCACACCTGATAAGAAATAGTTTCATGACTATGTTCAAGGAGATTTTGGACAAGTTCGTTTGGGTGATGTTAAACCCTGTAAAATTGTTGGAATGGGTAAGGTTCTTGTAAAACAGCAAAATGGAAACCAATGGCTACTAAAGGAGGTAAGGGATGTTCTAGATCTAAAGAAAAATTTGATTTCAAGAGGGTAGTTAGGCGGTGAAGGTTGTGTGACAACTTTCACAGATAAAGCTTGGAAGGTCACTAAAGGAGCCCTGGTAATAGCAAAAGGTGAAAAGGTTGGTACATTTTATTTATGCAATGGTATTTCTAACTTTGTTAATGCTTTAACTTCCAAAGGAGCAAATGCAACATTATGGCATCATAGGCTTGAACACATGAGTGGAAGGGGACGAAGATTCTTCACTCAAGGAATTTGTTGCTGGGTTTGAAGAATGTTGATTTGAACTTTTGTGAGAATTGCATTTATGGAAAACAGAAGAGAGTCAGATTTCTCAGAGTTGGGAAAGAAAAGAAGAGTGAAAAATTAGAGCTTGTGCATACAGATGTATGGGGACTTGCTCAATTATCATCTCTTGGTGGCTCTCGCTATTATGTTACTTTTATTGATGATGCAACTAGAAAAACTTGGATTTATTGTATTAATAATAAATCTGATTTATTTGATACTTTCAAGAAATGGAAAGCTTTGGTTGAAATTGAGACATGAAAGAAATTGAAGTGTCTTAGATCAGACAATGGAGGTGAATATTGTAGCAAAGAGTTTGATAGGTACTGTTCAGAGCACAGAATTTGTAGAGAGAAGAGTGTTTCAGGAACACCACAAGAAAATGGTGTGTCAGAAAGGATGAATAGAACAATAATGGAGCGTGCAAGGTGCATGATATTGCATGCAGGATTGCCTTTACAATTTTGGGTAGATGCTGTAGATACTGTTGTTTATCTAATAAATAGAGGGCCTTCAAGTTCCTCGGATGGTGGTGTTCTAGAGGAAGCATGGATAGGTAAAAAGGTAAATTACTCCTTTTTAATGCCTTTTGGTTGTGAGGCCTTTGTCCATATTGATAAAGAAAATAGAACAAAGCTTGAGGCAAAGTCAAATAAATGTACCTTTATTGGGTATGGTGTTAATGATTTTGGTTATTGCTTATATGATTATGAAAATCAAAAAATCATTAGGAGCAGAGATGTAATATTCAATGAAAAGGTCTTGTATAAGAATCAATTGCAAGAAAAGAAACAGAAAAAAGAAAACACGGAATACGCAGTCCTTGATGAAATCACTAAAAAAGTAAAGATGCCTGAAAAAAATAATAATCAACAACCACCTCAACAACAATAGGCACCCCGAACACCTGAAAGTGGTGTTAGAATATCTACCAGGATAAGTAGACCCCCTGAACGATACTCTCCTTCATTATATTATTTATTTTTGACTGATTCTAGTGAACCTGAATGTTATGAAGAAGCAATGCAGGTTGAAAGCAGGAAGAAATGAGATGTAGCCATGGAAGAAGAGATGGACTCCTTAATGTATAATCAGACTTGGGACTTAGTCAAGTTTCCTGCAGGAAAAACTACATTGAAGAATAAATGGGTTTACAGGCTGAAGGAAGAAGATGGAGGAAAACAGAGGTACAAAGCTAGACTTGTGGTGAAGGGGTTTGCACAGAAGAAAG